>WOGR01001082.1:0-21268 GCA_015342045.1 Leptinotarsa lineolata
ACAAACCTTATCGGGTTGTTGGAATTGCCATATGGCGGATAAAAAGGAATATTTCTAGAAATGTCGATATTATTGTGTTTGTCTTCAGGAAATTATTAAAGGTTCCGCCATTTTGTAGTAGGTGAAGATTTCATCTTCATATTCTAGGGTTGTGAAGTATTCGTCAGGAGCTTCGAAATGATGTGTCACAAGATCAGCCCTTTTTATTAAATTTTTTCCCAGATGGCACCCAGTCGCCATCTTGAAAGTTTTATCTGTCATTTTCACATCAAAATGAAGTATTTATGCATTAATTTCATATCCTTAATTTCAATTTCTTGAGTTAACCCCTTCCGAACTACTTTTTAGCTTTTGATACATTTTTCAATGAAACCGTTCAACATATTTTTTTTATTTATTTTATTATCAAGTTCCAAGTTTCTAATTGAATACATGATTTCACTCACATTTGGCCAAGGAAAAATTATGCTAGATCCTGATGCAACCAAATAAACTAGTGGTTTGGACTATAAAAATGATTCAAATGTATTTTCCGTAATAGGAATCAAACCAAAACCCGCAAAAAGATTTGAAAAAACATTCAATGATGATCTTGAATTCTAAAAGTGAAATATCATGGGAAACAGAGGTTCCAGACGCATACTGGGAGAAAGAACCCTCTTGAAACAACTACTTTCATATAAACATTGAGTCACACCAAAAAATAAAACTTTCGAAATAACTACTCTTATACGAACATCGAATTATATAAAAAACACTTTTTTTGTTCTATGTGCACTCTGAACATCCGTTATGGAATTGAATCAAATATTATCTACAGGATTGCTACACGATATAGTATATGAAAGAAGTGAAATTTCACTCACATGGCGGACATCCGATGTTTCGGGGGGTGCCCTCTTCAGCACCAATCTGAATAACTTTACAAGATGGGGTCACTCAATTCATTCATAAAACTACGAGTTTATGTTACTAACGAGTTCAATCTACTAATGTCATGAAAGACAGTAATAGCAATAGAAATCTTGTTAGAATTGAAAGGTGGATATAACAATTTTTGGGAAAGAAAGGTTCTAGCTTTCTACTTTTTCATCTTATACAAAGAAATGTGAAAGACTTTCAAAGAAAGAAAAAAACAATCAATTTCAAGATAAATTTTTGACAAAGAAGGAAATTTCAGACACAAACTGGGAGAAAAAACCCTTCTAAAACGAATACTTTCATATGAATATTGAATTACACGAAAGAAAAAATACTTTCATCGTTTGTTGTTGTTTCAGAAGGGCTTTTTCTTTCAGTTCGTCTCTGAAAGTCGTTTCTCTGCATGATCTTACCATCTTTTTGAAGAGTTTATTCTGAAATTCATCACCTTCTTTTTTCTTTGGAAGATTTTCACATTTCTTATATGAATATGGAGAAGTAGAAAGTGAATTTTTACCTCTTGGACAGATGACCAAAGCACAAAGTCAAGTTTCGATGTGAAATATTGACTGTTTCAAATCAGTGCATCATCAACAACACACTAAATCACTTGATTGTCTGTGATAATTCACTAATGTAACCGAGAATGTGATGATACATAAGACGCAAACCCTGCTAGTTTCTTCACAACTATTCCTTTGCGACGTTGCCGCTTCCATCCATTCCAAGTGAATAATATAAAAAATTATAATAAAAAAATAATTCTCTTTTTTTTGTAAAAACTCAAAAGCTGACTCTCATAGCAACACTATCAGAAGATTTGCATTGATAAATTGTAGAGGAATCACTTCCTGAATGGAAATGGGAGATTTTTCAGGAGATACCATAAGGGATCCCATATGGACCCACTGCTGTTCAACTTGTTTGTATTGGACATAGAGTTTGTTCTCAAGCATTGACAATTTCTTATGTTTGTGGACGATCTCAAACTCTATCGAGCAATTAATTGCCGGGAAGATGCTGAATTAGTTCAAAAAGATCCAAAAGCTTTTTCCATATGGTGTAGAAATAATTTATTACTGGTAAACATCGATGAGTGTCAAATCATTACGTTCGGTAAAATTAGAAGTCCAATAATCTTTTTATATAAATTGAATAAAATAGCTCTTAAGAGAAAAAAATGTTTCGCCATCTGGGAGTTAAATTTGTGAGCAAAATCAATTTCAATCTGCGAGTATCAGAAATTGTGGCAAAAAGTCTCAAAATGGTTCTATGTTGAGAATATTTACTGATTTTTCAATTGAAATAGAAAAGATTTTATATTGTGCTTTCGTAAGATCCATTCTTGAATATTGTTTGGTGATATGTTAATAACGATTTGGGCTTTACACTTTGGTATTCAATGAAACGAATATGAGTACAGTAAAACAAGTTGAATATAAAATCATTAGAAGATACGAGAATTTCTATGAACTTGAGTGGGATAAACTGCTCAGAACTACTTCAACTAATAACTTTTCATATCAAACAAAAAGATAAGAGAAATCATCACATTTTTCATATGAATTGTTTTCCATACCAATTATACTTTGAACAGTTCGATTTCTCGTATTCTGAAGCTGGGAAATCAATATAATAACTTAGATCTGTAGAATGTGTCACTTCAGGTATTTAAAAATCAATTGAAAAGGCTATAGCGTTTACAAAGCTTTACTTTACCTTACATTTTCTTGGTAAGTACCAGATTTGTTACATCTTTTTCCTTGTAAGTACCAGATCTGTTTCATCTTCTAGTAATGTAATCACTAGACATAGGATTCATTAATATTTTTTTTCACACTTCGCTGAATGTTTTGTAAAATTGTAAATTGGAATATAGACATTAAACATGAGCATTCAAAAATACTTTGTAGTTCGTCACACTTTGTTAAATTTGTTAATGTAAATTGGCTTCGCCGTTAAATAAATGAGTAAATATCAGTTCCTGAAAAAGAAGAAAACAGAAGGCTTTTTTCTCACTTCGAAAATATTTCAAAATCTTTCAGAACGATTTCTAACAAAATCGTTATTATGGTATTCTCCAAAATGTTGAGGTGGTTTCTGAGAACGGCTCCGTTTCGTTAATTGGTCCACATTTATTGTTTGAAAATACACGTGCAACAAAGAGCATCATCGAGTGTACATTATTACATATTGAAATACCCCTGATCACTAATTACCACTCAAATAATGCAACTCTCTGCCAGCTAATTCATAATCATATTGAGTTGGGAAATGTTGCTTGTTACACTCATCGTGCTTCTTTGAAAAATAGTCATTTCCCGAGAATCTGATTGATTCGCATTATTCAGCGTCGAAATTGTTTTCATTGCAGGTGGATACTTTCGAATTCATTTCCCGAAAGAAAGATAACCAGAATTTAAATTTCTGCGAAGAGCTACCTATCATAATTTTTGAAAGAATAATTTAGATTCACACCAATGTTGAATACACTTCTTGTACTGAAGGCAAGGTGATGTACTTTCGAAAGCGTTTACAAACCCGGCCGTTATTGTAATTGTGAAGTATCTCGAATTATGGCTGTGTACTGGTACATATTTAATTTTACGGACGAGACAACGTGGGAGATGAGTCCGGCATATAAACGAGTGCTGTATTAACACCTGACGGACAACTTATTTTATTCTATCCTGTCCATTCAATATTCCATGGATAAATCAAGTGACAAATTATATTTGGCAGTTTCGAATAGCAGTACCAATTTCATGGAGGCAGTATATAAAAACAAATCATGATTGGGAGTATATTTTATAGTTTTCTAAAAACACCAGAAGATTGATAACAGCTATCAATAAAAATCAAGTACAATAAAATAAAAATTATCAATTTCAGTTGAGCAAAATATATGAAAGTTAATAATTAGGAGTTTATTCCATAGTTTTCCAATAATTTCATTCGCTAAATCTGGGAAGAATTTTTTTCACAAAAGTGCCCAAATTGTATCAATAGATATAGGTCCACATGAATCAGAAATTACCAATTTCAGTTGAGCTGAATACTGTGAAAGACGTAATTTGGAGTCCATTTCATTATAACATGTTATTTTTCGTTCACTAGGGTTGGTTGAAAAGTAGTTGAGTACGAGAACGTTGGGCAACATAGAACGGTCAATTCTGAGTGGTACACAATCATTCTCCATCATGACAATGCGAGCTCTCACACATCTCTCGTCAAACAGATAAATATTTTTGAGCAGTCAAAACATCGAGTTGATGACCAATCCTACGTACAGTCCTGATTTGGCGTCCAATAACTTCTTCCTGTTCCTGAATATCAAAAGTAAACTGCGTGGTCAACGATTTACGAGCGCCTAGAAAGCAGTTGAAGCGTTCAAATACCATGTTTGGGAGGTGTCTCAAAAGTAATGGAAAAACTTCTTTTTTGTTTCAAAATGAAAATAAGTTCAATGCAAATAAATAAATCACAAAATCTCTCAAACAGCCTGGTGAATTTTCCTAAGATACCTCATGAAGTGCTCTTAAACTGTGAATTTGACACTTTCAGATTTCTGTGAGGGATTTCAATGATATCAGAGTCAGTGTGAATAACGTATTCAATACTCTACTGTGAGATTTCCACTAAACAGTTTAAAAAAACGCAACACGTGTTTCGCCATGTAATGGCTTCTTCCGGCGTGTCTTCACTTACTAACTAACTTACTGTAGATAATCAATGCTTTATATAACTAACTTTAAAATTTGAAGTACCTACATTCCAAGTACCTGAGATCAACCTGGTCATTTAATATTTCATGCGTACCTGAGTTCGTAATGAATTGAATTACCTGAGCTTATGTACCAGTTTCCACATTCGAAAACATATTCAGTAACGGGGAGTTATTCGATTCCAATTGTTCGTTCAGTACCTGAATTCTTGAATCTATTGATTTCTTAACATCCTAGAAGATTGAGTTTCAAACTTTTCCCTTCTGAATGTAAAACGTCGTATTCATGATTGAACTCATGTCCTTCTGCTGAAAGATGATTTGCAAATTTGGAGTTGGTCTTTCTATTTATAAAACTACTTCTATGCTCTTCAACTCTTTGGGAAAATGTTCCCCCTGTTTGGCCAATATACAGTTTTGGGCAGGAGCCACAAGTCAACTTATATACTCCTGATCTATTAATAAATTTACTCAGACTATTATTCGTTCTGTAAGCTTCGTTCACGCATTCTTTCTTCAGAAATCGGGCATTATAATTGGTGGGTTAACCCAAATATGACAATGTCCTATAACTGACGTTAACGCATCTTGAATTTGGGTAGACTTGGTCTATGGCTTGCTTTTGTAGTTTTTGGAAAGAATGGAGTCTATAATATCTACCTTATAACCGTTGTTGACCGCGATTTGTTTGATGAAATTCAGCTCTCTCTCTATAAATTATTTTTCAACAGTGGAATATTCAATAGTTTGTGAATCATACTATTGAATGCAGCTACTTTATGCTGGTAAGGATGTGTGGAGGAACTATGTATGATAATATCCGTTTAGGATGGTTTGTGCAAAATCATGTTTTTTGTTATTTCCCGTGATGGTTAAGTCAAGGTTATTTATTGAATTATTCACCTACTTTTCAATGGTGAATTTTATTGACGGGTGGATGGAATTGACATATTCACCAAACTTGCCTAATTGCCTATCTGTGCCCGTGAAACAGACTAAGATATCATCTACTTATCTGTACGTATCTGTAAGAAACTCTTAGTTTTCTGATTATTATGGATTTCATACTCTAGGTTATCCATGAAAGTTCCAGCTAGCAAAGGACTCAAAGGGTTTCCCATTATCAATCCTTCACTGCATGGATAAAATTGGAACAATTGGACTGGTAGAGCGTCTCTTAGACGTAAAATCACTAATAAAACAGGAAATTTCAGATCTACTTACTGTTTATCTTTCCCAAAATTACTTCTAATTTGACAAAAAATGTTGTTTGAATACGTTAGTTATGGATTTTCAATAAGTATCGGCCAATTCCATCATATATCAGCGTGAATGATCACAAATAATGAAAATGTATGTATTGAAGTACGCCAGTAATGTGAATTATACTTGTATAATTCAATGCCTTTCTCTTTTTCATCAGTCAAACTTCTGCTGAGAGTAAAGATGTACTGGGTATCTTCACACATGCTATAACTTCAAAACAAAATCGAAAAATATTATCGAGAAGAAAATGAAATGTTAACTAAAATAAAGGGGTTGAAAAATATCTTCAATTTTAGAAAATAGAGTATGATCAGAAAGTACAGAAAATACTTTCAGGTGAATGGAAGCGAAGTGAAATTGATTAACCGATGACTCACTTCCATTGAACTCTCATGTAGCACGTACTCCTATACCTTTCGTTCTCTTTGGAACAATATGAGTTTGCATCTTTTTCAATCCTCTGAAAGACATTGCAATCTTTTCCATGACACCCATCTCAACAATCTCGTTTTCTGCACTAGCTTCCATAGGTTTTTTGTTGTTGTATTCTTCTGAATATAAATCAGATTGTCGATAAATTATCTGTTTCCTGTGATACGGTGCCTCATATTCTCACACAATATGAGATTTTGTGTATCATCATGGTTGCCTGTGATCCCCAAGTGTTCATTTCATTTCCAGACCAGATCCGATGTTACTCTTAGATTCATCAATATTCTGACTGTAGCCTTGCTGTCTGTATGAAAATTGATACATTTATTTCATTGAGGTATCAAATTATTGAATGACATTCCTTGTGCATTGCAAGATTACATACACTTCGGATCAACAGCAGCAAGAGCTCCGCGATTCTTCAACTTTTGATCCTGGTAACAAAGTCAGATGGCAAGGCGCTTTCGCCAAATTCTTGCAGATCAGCAGACACTTCAGCATCCTGCGGAACTAGATTGAATAATATTTTCGGGCATCCACCATTTCTTTCAATATAACATAGATTCAGTAACAAAGATAAATATAATGTGCTTGTCGTAAGACGATATGTCTTTATAAGAATCATTTGATAGCGATACTTATGAAATAGATATTTCATTGATAGTATTTCATTTACTACATTGTCAAGCACTTTCTCTGACAATTTTCCTCAATAATTTCCATATTGAATGTATGGTGAATACATTTTTCAGGATTTCACCGTATTCAGGCAAAGGTATGATTGTTAACTTACTGATATATCGAACCGAAGATTTCTCGAATCTCCACAATTCATTAACAATATAACTGGTATTTTATCTTTCTTTCTCAGAATGAATTACAAATAAATTATCCTCAGTATCATAATGTCATAAATATAACTACAATGATTTGTAATAAGGGAAATAATAGTACATAAATTTCATCAATATTTTCATTTGTCCACAGGTATTTACTGTCGATTGTATTGTTACGCTCAAAAACACGTGAAAAATATCAGAGCAATAACCAGACCAATAGATCTTCCAGATTCCACTTCCAATAAAAAAAGTATAAAACAGAAGAACAAAGCACTCCACATTCACCTTCAAAACCATCACAGCAGTCCATATCACGTCAGTGACCACAAAGCTGCCATTACTGTAGGTGAGTATGAGGTTCCTCAGCAAAAAAATAATGAAAACGTAGTGAAACTTCCTGATGGTAGATATTAAAAAACACAGAAAATATAAATATTCTAATAATAATTGTTGTTCTGGAAATTGTTGTTGTTCTGAAATTGTTCGTTCCGTTAACCAGCTGACGAACATCAACCCTCAGAAGTCGAAACTTGTGCGAGCAATGAATTAACCCCCACGGCGGCCTGGCAGGGAATCGAACCCCGGTCTTCCGCTCGAAAGGCGGATGTGCTAACCTCTACACTACTGAGATAATGTTTGTGAACTCTGAAAATTTTGCAAAATAAATTCAAATATGACAACAAATATGACAAGAAAGTAAAAACAAATAAAGAAATTAGACTGTTAGATAAAGAAAATTGTATTCAAAAATTATAGACAGGTGAATCAGGTGAATTAAGTGAATCCTTCTCATAAAAACTTATCGAAAATAAACGTTTTTTCGTTGACGATATATTCATAATAATTCTTTTGGTGTTGCAGTTATTTGGATATCGCATACATTCAAAAACTGGAAAAGAAAATACAAATATTGAGGTTTTCAATATTTAAAAAACAATCTCCTGAAGTTCCGACACATTAATTGATAAATATCCTGGATATACTAGTGAGAAAAAGGGATAGACTTCTGATAGCGACATTGTACAGAAATAATACAAAAAATATTCGAAGGTGTGGAAGAACTTTCTATTCATGTTTTCACGTATGAAACATCTGAAATAATGTATGAGCAATCACAGAGATCCATTAACTCAGAAGATTTGATTCAAAACCATTTCTTGAAGATAAAGAAAATAATGTCGACTGTTTCAAGAAGACGTGACCGAACAGCTTTTTCAAAACAGTTGTTAATGGTTCCCTCTCACATACTTCACTATCAATCCTGGTGTTCCCCAGGGATCCATAGTTTCATTATTTATTCATATATTATCTGCACAAGTAGGGATACAAACGAAATAAACTTAAAAATATTCTCATTTTACATATGAAACATAGTGAGTGAACAATATATAAAGTACATTACACTAGTAACAAATATGAGAAAAAAATAAATGAACATTACACGAAGAACCGATAATGGAAAATGAGAAATGAAAATATTCTATGTTTTTACCATTTTTATTCGTAACCAAAGTTTGAAAATGTCCTTATAGGACGAAACTGCAGTAACTTCAGTTACGAATAAAAGTGGTAAAAAACATAGAAAATTTTCATTTCTCATTTTTCGTAATGATCTCTTACCACGTAGTAACGGCTTCATCCATCAATTCATTGAAAGAACCGATAACTATTCAAAAATGAAAATTGATTCCATATAGTTTTCAAATCTAAGGAAGGATAACCTCAGTTTTTCAATATCATTGCAATAAGTATTGGGGGATCTGACAAATCTGCATAAACGGGAGTTTTTATCTGGTTTCGTAAGTCTCTGCAAGGTTTACTAAATTACATTTTCGTTATAAACTTTGGACAATTGACACGGTTATATTTTGTACAACATTAATATATTTGACATTCTATTCCTATCTGTGAGAAATAACAGGGATTACTTTTTGAAAACTGGATAGAGATTTCCATTGATTATTGAAATGTCAGTTTCACGGGCCAATTGTTTGACAAATTTATTTCGAACACACGGGGGTTTTCAATGTGGAAACCATTACTACTCCTAAATCGCGTACTTCATTCATTGTTTTGATTGTGTGATTTTCTATTAGTTACTGAAAATCAATTGTTCCATAAATTACACCTTACGATTTGGTAGGTAAGGTGTAGTTTATGAAATTACTATGTATCTTCATCAAGTAACAGCTGAATCAATCAGAAATAAAAATCAATAGGATTTCTATTTCTGATAAAAGTTATTGTGTAGCATTCATCGTGATCCACATGAAGGCTACTATCACCACAAATTTCTGCAAATGCAATCATTTTGCAATCTCTCACAGTTCTGGATTTCTTTGATAGTTAGATAAATCTTGAGGTCATCAGAATATCGTAAGAAGTTGGAATGTTCAAATCCTTCAACAATATCGTGAATATAAATTATGGAGAATAATGGTCACAAATGATTTCTCTGTGGTACACCTGATGTAACCACGAAAGGTTTCGACTGGTAACCATTAACATCCACAACTGCGTTCCTGTAGTATATGACAATATCCATACCAGAAGATGCTGATTTATGCCGACCTCTACAAGTCTTTCGATGATCCAGTTATGACATATTCTATAGACTCTATTGAATCAGTATCATTGGATGTACAGGGAGAAACATAAACAAACAATTGTAAAATAGAAAAATTTAATATATTGAGCTCATTCAAATCCCCAACATCAGATGTCAATGTAAATTCACACTAAGTTATTTTATCCTAATGAAGAGATCTGCAAAGAAGTTCAACTTGGGTAAAAGTGACGAAGTAAAATTGCATGCTCAGCAAGCCGATCATCAGTTTTCTCTAAGAAGACACACAATTCCACTTGCATTGATTAATTGGATATCATAGATACCAATATATCTCCAAACGTTACTTAAACTTAGAACTATATTATGCTTCTAAAGTTTACCTGCAGGTGAAAATCATCCACCTGATTGGTGACCCAAACAGCACAGTAAACCTTGCTAGTCTACAGAATTGAAGAAAGACTGAACGCTTGAATCTTTTCTCTAGATACTTTCATGAGATGTCTTCGACTGACTTGGGCTAACTCAATAGTGATGAGACTAATGAGGTGCAATTTCGAAGATGTCAACACCAAATTTCAATGTGTTTTTCGAAAGTATAAAATGAAATATTCCACTAGAAAAAACCAAGAGAGGCTGTTGAAGTGTGTTTGAACACACTTCAACAGCCTATCGTAAATGATCGATATTTCGAAAAACGGCATAGTTGATACTCACAGGGAATGAAACAATTGCCAAAGTTCAAGGTAAATAGAGAACAAATCATCTGAACTGCCTTCTGCATGAAGCAATCGTACAGGAAGCAGATCAGATTCAGATTGGTATCAGTTCAAAGAGCAATTCAGTACAAGTGACAGAACATTAGCAGTGTAATTACTGAGGAATAGTGTTTTGCAGTTGTCTTTTTCAATAAGTTCGTTTAATAAGTACCCCATGGGCTAAAAAGTCTCAGGCCTAACACATAGATGGCGCTAGTCGTATTGCATTCACCGCTTTTTCAGTTAGTACTAACCTTCAAAAAATAGGTGTTGAAATTTCATGATATTCTATTCATAAGTCTAATAGTTATTGTGCTAAGTGACACTACTTACTACTTTTGTTATTTTCAAAACAATATATCGAAAACAATTTCGTGTTTTGATTTCACACTGATTTCGGGACGAAGGCATGATGAGCGACTACTGTTGGACCCTAAAGCGTGAAACAGATCCAAAGAAATATAAAAGACTCAGTTCAACCTCTGTTCACTTCTGATTTATACTTTTCAATTGAATAAATGGCTCTGAATGGTCAAAAGTGCTGAAATAATGAATTTATTGAATATTTCGAAAACCAGAACCGTTTTCAAAAAACGGGCTGCGGATTTGGATTCAGTTGCAGAATCTTCTTTCCGAACAGCTTTTGGTTACTCAGGTCAAAAACCGTGTATACTTGTGTAATTGAACGTTGATTTGCTGACTTCAAACGTGGTCGTAGAGACACCGACGATGCAGAACGCAGTGGATGTTTGAATGAGGCAGTGACACCAGAAAACATAAAAAAATCCACAAAATCATTTTGAAAGATCGAGGAATGAAGTTGCGTGAGTTAGCTAACACTGTAAGGGTATCAAAAGAACGAGTTGGTTTTATATTATATGAGCATTTGACTATGAGAAAGCGGTGTTCAAAGTGGGTGCCGCGCGAACTCACTGTTGACTCAAATCAAAAACGTCTTAATGATTCTGAGCAGTGTTTGAACATAACAAACCGGAATTTTCGGAATGATATGTAACAATGGATAAAACATGGATCCATCACTTTACTCCGGAATCAAAACGATCGTCATATGAGTGATGCGCAACTGGTGAACCTCGTCTCCAAAGTGCTCGAAAGCACAAAAATCGGCTAGAAAGGTTATGACCTCGGTATTTTGGGATGTTCGTGGTGTAATATCCATCCACTATCTTGAAAAGGGAAATATCATCAACAGTTGATATTATATAGCGATATTGGAGCATTTGAAGGCCGAAATTGCAAAGAAATGAGCGAATATGAAAAAAAATGCGTTTCATCAAGACAACGCACCGTCCCATAAGTCAATCAAAACAATAACAAAACGACATAAATTGAACTTCCAATTACCGCCGAATTCGCCAGATTCGCGTCCCAGCTATTACTGGCTGTTCGCAGACCTCAAAAAACTGCTGCCGGTAAAAAATTCGCTCTAATTTCGAGGCAAAATATGAATCATTCTACAAAAGTGGTATTGAAATGATTGAGCGGCTCTGGAATAATTGTGTGGCTCTTGATAGAGATTACGTTGATGAATAAAGCCAATTTTGAACAAAAAAACGCGTTATCTTCCTGAGGCCTGAGACGTTTCAGCCCATTTGTTATATCTTTCATCAGTAACTCACACAGACTTCAATATCTCGAATCGGTAGAAATCTACTTTGACTAAACTCCAACATTTTGTTTCAGGTATCATAATGGGTGTATTTCTAATATGCTGGGTACCCTTCTTCTGCATCAACATAGTAGCAGCTTTTTGTAAAACGTGCATTCCGGACATAACCTTCAAGATCCTCACTTGGCTGGGCTATTCGAACTCGGCCTTCAACCCCATCATATACTCTATCTTCAACACCGAGTTCAGGGAGGCGTTCAAACGAATTTTAACGGCGCACTATCCGGCCTGGTGCAAGTGTGGCTACCAGTCCGTCTCCCTGAATAACGACAAATTCATCACGGATTACGGTACGAAAACGCTTGTGGTGAACGCTAGGAGAAATGGCTCTTTCGGAGAGTTTTCCAGCGAGCACTTGAGCTGCGAGTCGGTAAGGCAAACGAGAGTTAACTCAGAAAAAGACATTCTGGAGGACATAAGTGCTATTTGACAGGACTGTGATCAACTACAGGACACTATGGTGTAGGATTGTACATTCAAATAGAAAACCTGATAGAGATTGAGTCAAGTTGGAACAAGACTAAAGAGTTGAGTGGTGTCTGAGAGGCACTGTATTATTTTTTGATTATTATTGAGCAGGGAACGAACTACCGGTTCTTCAATATTTGATTTCCGCGAGACTAGATTGCATTCAGTGTTCATTGAATACTACGAGAGGAGAAATGGGGGTTGGTAGGGTAGGGGGGAGACTTTCAAGAGTTCCTCAAATTTTGGAATCTTATCTGATGAAACCTAATTTAATAGATTGAACAGGAAATGGCTTCTTGGTGCAGTTGTTCGATAGATCTAGACATGACGAGTACATTGACGAATCGTCACAGTTAAGATTATCGTTCTAATCAAACGCAGGCAGTGACAGGAATGAAGGAAATCTCTAAGGAGCATCACTATGAACTTATCAATATCAAAAGAATAATCTCTCTTCTAGTTTATGCAGAGTGGTGGCGTTTCGAAATGTGTTTGGAAACTGAATCCCATAAAGTGGATATTTCTCCAGAACTGGTTGAATCTGGGCCGCATACATCCTCAAAAGGTGCTGGGGAGTAGAGTGTTTCTCTCACCATGCTTTATTGGCAATACTTTCAGCATGCTCATCTCACGAGTACTACTGATAATGACTGCATGTATGATAAATAATGACTCAGTTACGAGATCTACCCTGGACATTCCCACAACAGGTGTAGCTTTTCTGGTTTTAAGTGAGACAACTATCTGTTTGGGTTATACTAAACTCCAGAAGATTATTAGATCTTCATCCCATTATTTCTGCTAGATCTTCGTTGAAAACTTCGAATTGATTGATTTGTTCAGTTTCGTTGAGACAGATCGATTGTAGAGTTAGTTGGATATCATTTTGAGAAGGTCGTTTATAGAAACTAAACAACGTTCATGCCAAAGGTATTATCAAAGAATACACCACTACCCACCAAACAAAAAGACCAAACTTTGAGAAAACTAGATAATATCTGCAAAATCCTGGTTGTTACAATCTGTCAGTTTTCAGAGAAGTTCCTAATGCCACATACAAAATCCATATTGGTGATCATTTTATACATCCGAATGTTTTAAATGTCCAGCGACTTCTATGTTAATCATTTTCTAATCATTTTGGAGATGATAGATGAAAGCCAGTTGGAATGAGATGGAAAGTGTTCAAGGCACTTGGCACATTTGATTCCACCGAGAGCGGTGCATATCAGAAATACGCGACGGACTGTGGCTACTCATCGTTTTGAAGTTCAACTCAGTACACCTCGAACTTCACCATTCAAAAACTCTTTCATTTGGAGAACTGCGTTCATGTGGAATAAAATTCCTGAGAGCGTTTTTCCCAGTGGATTTAATCTCCAGCGATTCAAACCCGATGTGAATCATTACTTCCGCACAAGCACCGCTTTCAGAGCGCCTTGAGGTTTATCCTGTAGTGCTCGTATTTTTTTCCCTAAAATAAATAGAATCAAAAGTTTTCCAAAAAAGGTTCTTAGAAAGACATCAGCAAACAAACTGAAAAATTATCAAAATTTTAAACTGAACTAATATCAGTAATGTAACGTTTTTCATTGAGACAGCGGCGGACATTTTAATGTGGAGCTTCTTCAGGAAGGGAAGTAAAGTCAATACCCAATGGAAGTCTTTAAAAAAATATGTATGTATCGCACTCGAAAAATATACTCTTGAAAAATGAACAAAGTAATGCTATATTCGAATCAAGTGTTGACTGAAACATTCAGATATGGAAACTAATACTCAAACAGTTTACATAAACAAAACCTTGAAGTATATGTAGGGGATATAAATATCGATATTTTTAAAAAAGGATAAAATGATACCGACAATTTTTTAAATATTATGAATTCAAATGGTTACATATCCTACATAAACAAACTATGAGAGTTACAAAAGGCAAAAAATCTACGATCGACCATATTTTCGCCAAAATACAAAATAACTTATAAAATGGAATCGAAATTGAGCCTGTCATATTTCTGGATATGAAACCACCAGATAGAAAAGCACAAACAAAACAAGTTACATAAACTATGAGAAATTGAAAAATATTTCAGAGGTAAAAAAATTGGAAAACGTCCTACAATCAATCAAGTCATAATCATCATACCAACTCTTCATTGATAAATTAAATGAATACATTATCGAATCAACTGAAGTGAAAACTTCTTTCGAAAATAGATACTACAAAAAAAATCAAACCATGGAGCAAATATATTCAATGAATTCTTTACAAACTTGGATATAAATATGTCTGAAAAAATACAAAATGTTAATATGAAACAAAACTTTCCTGAATATGACAAAATTGACTCAACCATTTTTTCTTGAACCTGTAACGGAAAACGAAATTATTATTCATCTATCAAACCTAAAAAATAAAACGGACCTCGGGCCCAGATAAACCCTCTGTGAAAACTATACATGAATACATAATACATCCATTAATCCATATACGCAATTTATGTCTATCAAGTGGAAACATTTCAAAACGACGGAAGGAATCACTCATCACTCTGATTTTTAAGACAGGTAAACGTTGTTAAACAAATAACTATAGGCCATACATATCAAGGAAAACTATTTGAATAAGTAATTAAAAAAAGATTGACGGAAGTTTTTCGCAGACATAACGTCACTACTGAAAATGAAAATTTCATATACATGCGTTGATTTTGTTGAGATAGGTGATAACAATAAAAAGTCAGTGGTTTATAAATGATGATCAGGAAATATATACCTCCAAAATATCCAATGGGTGTACAATTATTTTCATGGTATATGGAATTCCTCAAAAATACTATCCATTTTTATACAAAAAATTTGCGTTTGCGGCTTTATCATAGGAGTGACTGTTTTTGAGAAATAGGCTAATCTAATTCGGTGCATTTAAATCATTATTTCTCAAGATTCTCAAAATCTGATAAACATTCAGTAAAGAGATATTTTATTCAGTATATCATATATATAAAAAGCTTCAGCTTAAGATTGCAACAACATAAACTCATAGTTTTATTGAAAAATTGCTGATATCGTTATTAAAGTTGATTATCGTTGAAATTTTGAAGATTTCAATGGCCAGAGATTGAAGTTGTTCTGAGATTCGTACACAATATGTTTGAATTCTCACATCGGGCTGCATTAGTAAAGAAAGAAATTAAACTCAGTTGTCACTAACTGAAACTACGAGTAATGTGAAGTAACGTTTCTATGATGATATTGAAAATTTATTAACCGGAATCAAGCCAGGTGTTTGTTAATGAATAGCAATTTCCATTTTGTGAAAAATCACGAACAAGCATTCTATAGGACACTACTTGCAAGTACATATTTCCTAATTTCCATCTAATGTAACTACTATTCAGACAAATATAGCACTTAGATTCCTGTGAACTCATATATTTAACGATAGTAGATTAATACGGTTTCATGAAGAAAATCAACTTCTTGGTTTTTTATTTAATTCTGCGCCTTCAAACTTTTCACAAAGTCGCAAGCAGCAAATAGTTTTGATGTTGAAGCCACCAAAATCATGAGTGCGCTGTCCTAACTTTTTTTGTTTAAAGCTTCATGACAAATCATTTCTGAAAATCAATTCTACTTCATAGAGAAACAGCTACTTCAATTTTGAATTACTCCTAATAGATTGATCAGAAAAAATTAATATTACCAAAAACTGAATTTCATTGAATCGAATTTTTCAAATCCTAGAAACTGATTTGAAAATCTTATACCAAATATATGATGATAGACTGTTTTTTTATAGACACAGTTCCGCTTGGTACGATTCGCAATACAACATTGTACCCCTGAATTTACAATGAACATTTCTAATTTGAAAAATCCTACAGCAAACATTCCATTGTAACTATTTTGAATGTTTCTTGTGATTTAGTAGCAATAATGAATTGACAGGTCTGATTTTTGAATAGTTACTTAATTGAACGATTCGGAAACTTAATTTACCACACAAGTTTTATAGTTCCAACATGATGAACGTTCTGCTAATTTCCAATCTGACCATTTTCTTACGATTTCAATTTTATCAGGAAGAAACCCTAATCATAATCCAAGGTTTATTCAATTTCCTTGCCGAATTCCATTCAAATATTTCCAACAGTTTTTTCGTAATTCAACAACAAACATCCAAATATACAAATTTTCACATTTATAACATTCATGAAATTCTTATTGAGTGAGGTTGTCCATTGTCATTAATATCATCTCGTCATATTCTGAAAAAGTATAGTATTGCCAAGGCGTTTATACCGAATGAAACAATGAAATAGCCTCGAGTTTGAATGTAAAACTGTGTATTTTCCATTCTCCACTTTCTCGTAACCAAACATTTACACAAATAAATTATATTTACGTTTCCAAGCCTTTTGCTCCGATGAGTATTATTTTAGTCAGCTTTCTCAGTTCCTTCGGTACTTGGAGATTCTTCATTACTTTCATTATCCTGTTGAGGACTATAGTATAAAAGGCACTTTTGAAACTCGTATAAGACACTATGAATTTCTTTAAAATTTCATCAAATACGTCTATGAATGAATGTATTATAGAGAACTGAGAGTTTTCAATAATACTAGCCTATCGATTGGAAATTGACACAGGTTTCAACACTTCATTCTTTACAAATATTTTATTTCAGTGCTTAAAATTGGTTTGTATCGACGATCATTCTAAATCCAATGATATTTAACGGATCTGTATAATATTGTTTCATTAATTAACATACACAAACTTCAGGAGTGTATGTTAATTAAGGAGTGAGTAGACACGATAAACAATTTTTTAGCATACGTTAAAGGAACATGTTTTTCGTTCTGAAAATGATGAACAACATCATAATGACAAACATGATACTTTTTTGGGGCCGATAATTCTCAATATACAGGGGATCTCGGAAACTATGAGAGATACGAAGCTGGTGAAATTGGGGCAAAGTTACGCAGCTACTTGACTAATAATATGCGGTTGAAAAAGTTCCGAAATTCCGAATATACCGGAGATATTCGGAAAAAAACCAGAAATTTCAGAAAATGGTTTTTATTTTTTCTGGCTTTATTTTTGGAAGAATTTGAAAATAGTTTGCACTTCTACATCGCCACTTTTTTCCTGCTACATAATGGTGTTTTCAGATTTGCTATCCGACGTTTCGTATTCCGGCCACCATCATCAACTTGATTTTTTCTTATGGGCGCTACATTAGATTCATTCTGTTCTTAATAGAATCAAATTATACCTTTTCATGAGCTATCAGCCTTTTTCGAAAAATTTGAGGAATTGGAAAAATTAATTTTTATCATAAGAGGCTTTGACTTTGATGTTTCTAAATTTGACTTCCAATTCGTTACACTCAATGACATTTCGTTATTGTACAAATCATTGAATTTTGGGCGAAAAAATAGCTTTCACGAATGAAGAAAAAAGAGGTATGATACAAATTTAATACAAATACGATAGAAACAGTGTTAGGACATCGGAAATGTATTTAAACTTGTATCTCGAAAGACGACGACAAAATGTCATTAAGTGTAACAAATTGGAAGTAAAATTTAGAAACATCAAAGTCGAAACCTATCATGATAAGAAATAATTTTTTTCAATATCTCCAATTTTTCGAAAAAAAATGATAACTTATGATTGGAAAGGTAAGATCTGGTTCCATTCAAAACAGAAAGAATCCAATGTATCGCCCATAAGAAAAAATAAATTTGATGGAGGTGGTCGGAAGACGAAACGTCAGATAGAAAATCTGAAAACACCATTCTGTAGCAGGGAGAAAGTTACAACGTGGAAGTTCAATTTATTCTCGAATCCTTCGAAAAATAAAGCCAGAAAAAAATAAACACCATTTTCCGAAAGTTCTGTTTTTTCCAGATATCTCCGTATATACTCGGAATTTCAAAACTTTCTCAACGGCATATTGTTAGTCAGATAAATGCGTTACTTTGTCCCAATTTTACTATCTTCGTATCTCTCATAGTTTCCGAGATCCTAGTGGTGAGGATCGAATTTTAAACACCCTGTATGTCGTTGTATGTCGTTGTATACACGTAACATGATCTGAATCATATTCACGTCTCAGAAAGTACGTACAAAATATGGAAACACTGGTAAGAAATAAAATATTCTCTTTCTAATGTTTTTAATTCTTCCACAGAAATGCAATTTTTCATTGACTAAAATACGTATTTTCATCAGCTAAAAAAATAGTCTAATATGAGACATGTTCATGATGTTCAATGTTTTACCAAATATTTCAATCATGAAAAAAATGTATATACCTATGAGAGCACATAAACAAAACTCATTGAGACGATCCTCATACATACATTATTTATCATTCCCATGAATATCTCATTACGAAACTAATTGTTCGGTACTATTTTGATCTATCTGCAGAAGTCTAACGGTAAACATTATATAACCGATATTTTGTAAATACAATGTTCACCGGGTAGTTCAATGATTGAAAACGTAAAGCCCAATGATAATGGCTATTAAAAAACTTCTTTGTTTAATTGACGCAATACATTGAAATTATGAATTTCCTGAGAGAATTATTGCGTTGATTTTCAAAAATGTCATGTTTGGTTGTGACGTGATTGGGGAAACTTTCTGATTGTAAACTCTGACCATTATTCCTGGATTCTGAATTGTACATTTGTGAAATATCTAGTCATATCACTGTTGACTTTTTGTATATATTTATCGTATTAGAATTTTAGCAATACTTTCCCAGGTTGTGATTTTTTCTTCAGCAGTCGTAAAGGGAGAATATTGCAGAAAATGTATATTCTCAAAGGCAAGACTGATTTTGATGTACCCACGCTCTGATAATTATTGAGTCTGATTGTAATTATGAAAATATTTAAAAATAATCAAAATCGCTGGGGGTTATGTGAAGAGGCAGATCGTTTTCAATATCGGCCTACAAATAATTTAATTACTGTTGTTCTGCAATTTCTCACCCTTCTAGAGATAAAGAGTTTCCTAATAGACTATATAATACAGGGTCAAAAAACTCAAACCATCACCTAACATTTTCCTGATAACGCAAATTGAACATATCTGTATAAGTTCCATAGAATGTATAATTTTAAAAAATTCGACCGCACAAGTTAGTTGTGTATTTTCTTTCCATTTAACCTAATGTAAAAATTAATGTTTTATACCCTTTAATGGACATGTACCAACTTGAATGTAAATACTGAGTCTGAAATAAAGTGCTACAATCACAAAGTTGTATAATTTTTCAAAAACTCCTCAAGGATATGATTTATATTCCATGTAACTATTATTACAGTCTTTCAATCAGGAAAAACATATTTTGAAACTTTTTGTTTTGCATGTAAAAGTATTCTCAACCAATGATACAAATTGAAAGGGTATATTTTCAGCATTTTCAGCATTTCAGCATTTTCAGATTAATTTTTGAGAAAAAAAGTTTTTGGCTTTCTACTTCTCCATCTTGATACATAAAATGTGGAAATGTTCCAAAGAAAGGAAGGAAGCAATCAATTTCAGGAATCAACTCTATACAAAGATGTGTAGATTATGCAAAGATGTAACTTTCTGACACAAACTGGAAGAAACCGCCTTCGCGAAACAGCTATTTCCATATAAACATTGAATTACACGAAAGAAAAATACTTAAATATAAATGCTGAATTATACAAAAAACACTTTTCTCTATTCAGTTTGTATTCCAAACATTCGTAATGGAATCGAATCAGATATCATTCATAGGATTTCTACACAATAAAATATTTGAAAGACGTAAAATTCCACTTACATGGAACACTGTCATCCTCACTGCTGGACATCCGATGTTTCGCCGTAAGACACTTTCTTATCGGCTCTTCAGTAGCAAATACGAAAAAAACACTCAACTCGTATGAAGATGGAGAAGCAGAAAGCCAAAAACTTCATTTCTGAAAAATGTATATCTCTTTCAGATCACTTTGGAAAATTTCAAAATGAGGCCGTGTATACAGGGTCTTTCACGACGAGCGTTCATTAAGAATATATGGAGAACGATACAAAATAAAAACTTGAAATTTTGTGGTAGTGAGTTTTACAAAATGGCCTTCTCAACCAGAATATTTTCAACTTCCGGTCTCTTTCTGTTATACCAGAAGTTGAGAACAACTTCTTTATTTCAAATAGAATACCCTGTATTTTATTACATTTTTGAATTTCTCAGCACATTTCAGGGCCGTTTGTATAACATTGCCTACACCCCAATTTGTTAGTTTTCGAGAAATTATTTTTTTCTGAAAAATTTGACAGTTACAGCACCATTCTGAAAAAATCATAACTCATAGACAGTAACACTTGAAAATGTGAAATTTTAAAGACTCACACCTTCAGCATCGAGTCATGAAAAGGTTCATCGAATATTCAAAAATAATTTACAGGGTAGTCGAAATTTACACCTAAAACAACATCGAGAAAACTGATGAAACACGATTATTTTTGGATACTACGAAAAAAAGATATCAAATTCATGAAGAATGTCCTATACCTAAAATACACCCCTGGCAAGATATATCC
>WOGR01001083.1:0-21267 GCA_015342045.1 Leptinotarsa lineolata
TCTACTCTCCCTCCGTCTTACAAATTTTCCATCAGGTCATGTATCATGACGTGGGTTTCATTATTTTTACACATCACAAGAGTGCACAATGCCGCTAAAGAAGTTTTCATTTCGAAAAATACTTCTAGTTCGATCAAATGTGAAGGTTTTGCTCACTGTTTTTGTCGATTGACGTGACGTAGTGTATCGTATGTTCAATGAGGAGTATCATCTTGAAGTTATGCGCTGCTTGCAGGAAAGAATACAAAGAAAACGTCCAGTATTGTGGTAAAACAATTCATCCCTTTTGCATCTTGATAATGCACCTGCTCACTCGTCAGTGCTTGTTCGTAATTTTTTAGCCACAATCAACACCGTTATAATGCCTCGGTCACCATATTCATCAGATTTGGCTTTCTGCGACTCTTTTCTATGTCAAAGGTTGAAGAGACCAAGAAAGGACGGCTTTTTGCGACGATGAAGGTGATAAAAATCATCAGAACTGCTTCAACGATTGGAATAAATGCTAGCACAGGTGTGTTATATCTGTGTTAACCCACAACTGGTGAAGTGGGGTTAGCCACACCCCAAGATAATTTAGATACGAGACTGCGGGATAGTAAAAAACTTTACAGTACCTTTTCATCAGTCTTTTATTTTGCATTATCATGCTTCATTTGCTCAATTGAGTTTGAAAAGTCCCACCTCTTCAGTTACGTTAGTTTTTTTAAAAGACCTTCGTTTTTATTTATTGCTAAATATGGCGGTTTCAAGAAAAATATATATGAGATCCCACATTTAATAGGCTGGATTTTATAACAGAGCTTGCTAAAGGACTGGCAGAACCTCAACTAAATGCAAGACTGATCAACAAAACAAATCCTGTTATCCCCAAACAACAACAACTTCAGAAACAGGTTCGATGTGGAAAATGCCCTAGGAATAAGGATGAAGAGACAAAAGTAATCTGTTCTGAATGTCTTACACCAATTTGCTGTGCATGCTGTATTACCCACATAGGAAATGATCCCTGAAAACTGCATCGGTGCCATTTTTTTCAATTATTTTTTTATTTATTTTATGCTATCTAATTTCAGTGTATGGAACTTATTTTTAATTTTATAATTCAATCCAGGGTTGAGTGTTGCTCAATTATTGCAATCAGTGATTTTTTTGTACAACAAATACAGTTCTCGCAATATATTCAATTTGTTGCCCTAATATAAAAAAATTTGATGCACCTCTTTTGCAGGTACTATAAAGAGATTGGTTACTTATTATAACTGAAGCATTTTTCAAACAAGTTATCTCAAGAGCTGAAATAAATCTGGGGTTTGTCAAACCCTACCTCATCAGTTATATGGACAAATTTTCCTATCACCAGTTACCGGTTGAATCTTTGAAGGAAACAAAATAGAAATTGATGAACAGTGTCTTTTGAGAAAAATTAAATTTTAAAGTAGAGATATCGTAAATTCATGAGGTAACGCACTTCGTTCAAAAACTGAAAAAATCTTCTAGAACAGGTTACAGAAACCACAGAATCATTTCCGGTTTCTCCCAATCAACTTATTGAAATATGCAGCTCTACGAGCAAATAATTGATGATACATCATTTTCGACAAATCTTCACTCTCGATCATTGATCAATCAAGGATAAAAGAGAAAGTTTGTTTTGACCCTGGGCATTTTATTCGCTAGTTTCGGCATGCCACACCTCTTTGTTGTATTTTCTGTCTAGCAATTCAACTAGGAAGTAAAATTGCGTAGTTGGTCTACATAATCTACCAAAAACATATGAAGCTGATGGGTCCTACTTACTTAATTTTCAGATAAATTACCCAAGGAAGGCACAACAAAATCGCTTCTTCTTCATTTAAAAAATAAAAAAATATATCATAGACGTGTTTCCAAAAAAAGGATCAGTTTTCATATCTAATATTAACAGAGTTAACAGAAAGAGTTAAAGACAACCTTTTGTCATATTTTTTAGTGCATCGAGCACAGTTGGAAAATAACTGTTCGCATTTTCCTCTGTAGGTATCTTCGATACCTACAGTTGAGCATCATTTTGGCCATGCGAGGAGCTGGGAGAGGCAATATCAGTTATCACCCTTAAAAGAACTGTGGATACTGACAATAGAAACGTCGTGAAAAAAATCAATTCAATTTTCAATTCAATTTCAATTTATTCAATTCTGAAGTACAACTACCTATACATATAAAATAAATTCATATTATATAATTCATTCTGAATGAGTAAATGACACCTAGGTATACAAATGCCTGTATTGTGCTTATTCACTCATTAACAAAATTTGAAGTCTACAATAAATATTCAATTGACATTTAGTGATTAGTACACAACATATTAATTATTACTGGATTTGCTATAAGATTCTGCTTTGCGACAGTTTTGAACTTTTTTATGTTCTTGATATTCTTCAGGTTCATTGGGAGCATGTTGAAGAGTTTTGGACCAAAGAAAAGGACGAATCTCTGCGTATGTAAATTGGTATTTGGATATTTGAGTTTTCTGAGAGTCTTGTGGGTCTGGTTACATTAGTTCTATACCTGTCAATGTTTGAGAACATCCATATCAAACACTGGTACTGTACAGACATCTTACAATCAATATTTTTGTTTCCTTGTAAAGTTTCTCCGTTGAGAAGCGCCAAATTTTTTTCAATATTATTTGCAGTAGGGAGTTTTGTACCGATTGTAAGCGATGCAGCGTATTGTTGAAAGTACCACCCCATTGAATAATACAATATTGAATTATTGATTCTGCTAGAGAGTTATATACAGTTAGCAAGTTTTGCAAACTGTATATAACTGAGAGTATGTCTCGGAGGTTGTAAAATATATGCATGAGAAGTCTCAATCTTTTTATAACATGCGCCACTTGTTCATCTCATCTCAAATGGTGGTCAATAACTACATCCAGATATTTTATGGATATTGTTTTCCCAATAGTGGAACAATAACAAAATAACCGGTTTGCACAACTGGGTTTATGTAGATACAATTCGATATTGCTTGACTGATCACTTGAATTCAGTGAGAAAGTCATGAATTTGGTTTTTCTGACATTCAAACTTAGTAAATTATCATTCAATCACATCAGTACTTTCTGCAGTATGTAAAACAATGGATTAGGTTTGAGGTTTTTTCTTAAAATTTCGATATTCAATACAAATACGAATTTAAATGTTCAGAATTTCATTCTACCAAGAAATATAGTGAAGATATTTGTTATTCTACATGGTTGCTGGAGAAATAGTGTAGACAAACATCCGAAAACAGTTTTTTTAGACTCGCAGACTTCCAGTAATTGCCAACGGCTCAATTTTGTCTAGTTGTCCAATAAAACAGTATAAATTACTATAACGAACTACACATCCTTTCGAAAAGATGCAGATACCATATATTTACTAGAGTGTTCAATTATAAAATTCAACAGTACCCAATTATTGTAAAACCGTATTCAATACAGAGAATTGCTATCATTCTCATTATTGCTTAGTAGTGTAAAGGTCGAAGATTTTTTAGTTGTGATTGTATAGGTAAAAACAAATTCTCAAATCCTAAAAAAAATTAATTATTCGCTAGACGTATTATGGATTCCTAATGATTTTTCGATTCTTATGTTAAAAGAAGATGTAGCAAAAAATGTATGACCATAAAATTCTGAATATCATTAGAAACATACAGAAGTGAACTTTAAATAACCGAATATTTGAACTGGAAATCAATACATTTGACGCATAATTTCACCTATTATTGCTACCCAATTACTGGACTTTACCCTCAATTTTTGTAAATAGCGTACCAACAGCGGTTGAAGGAGAAATATATCTCAACAGACAAAGCTGAATATGAAAAGAAAAATACTGAAGACATTTTCATTTTAGTTTCTCCGCAAACGAAGTTCAAGTTGAAATATTTTCATTAGATTTAATATCCTTATCGATTTTCTTAACTGAAGTATCGAAAGTTTGTATAATTTTGGGAAAGTCTAATTGAAAAACTGGGAAAGACGGTTGTTGTATAAGGTTTAACAGAAGTAGACGCGGTATGATAACATTTTCAGAGAAATTGGGAACAGTGTGTGTTACAAATCGTTCTAAAAGATTGCCGAAAACACCAAACGAATTAATTTCTCTATTGTGCATTATGAAAGTAAAAAACATTATTTTTTCAGTATGTTGGAGCTGTATGGTATTTTCATGATTTTGTCTAGAGTAGGCTAACATATTTCAACTGTAGGGTGGTCTGGTAACACCTTCGACCTGGCCAATGTGAAATATTGAGACCCACTCTGCCAAGTAGCTCCTCATAATACACACATCGCCAAAATTCTTGGACACCCGTATGTTTCTCTAAATGAGACACTATAATCACAAGTCAAGAAGTGTATCACAAAGTACATTCAATTTGGTTATGTAATTAATGCAAATTGGCTGAATTTAGCTTCAATTGAACAAGAAAAAAAATGCAAAACGAAAAATAGTGCATAATAAAATGATTACCAGAATCTGAAATGTAGAAGAAAACCATTTTAAAGCGAAATCAAAAATGCATTAATATTCGGTGTGTCCTCCCCTGTTTTGTAGTGAGGTGTTAACTTGCCTGTGCATGGAAACAGTAAGGGCGTTAATGGTATCCATTGGGATGTTTTAGTCTTCTTGGGCCTCGAGTATGAGTTCTGGAAGGATGCTAGGAGGATTAATTCTGTTTGAGATTGCTCGATTAACGAAATCCCACATGTGCTCAATGGGATTCATGTCTGGTGAATTAGCTGGCCCCGGTAATCTCTTGTACGATGGGTCCTAGCAGTGTCATCCATGAAAATAAAATTGGTTCCAATTTCATTTTGGAGAGAATAAATAATGGGTTCAATAATGTTTCGAACATATCTATCCCCTGTCATAGTATCTGGAATGGGAATAACCTGCGTACGACGACCATGCATTATGCCTCCCCAAAACATTACTCATCCTCCTTGGTATAGAAGGACTTCTCTAGCGAAATATAGTCTTTTTTGTCGCCCTGGTCCTCTCCAAACTCTGTGTCGCCGACGCTAAATCAAATCTGCTCTCGTCCGAAAAAAGGACATTTTGCCACTGAGATAAACGGCAGTCTCTATGTTCCTGTGTCCACTGTAGACGAGCGGCTATGTGTCTGGGAAGTATCCTGGATACTCTTAACGACCTCCTGGATTGCCAATTGGCTTCAGCAAGTCTCTGCTGGAAATTAATCGACCAAACGTTCTTCTTAAATGAGTTCGGACTGCTGACTCTTTTATGGTTTGATTCCTACGTACATATTCTGCTAGATACCGATCTTATCTTGCATAAGTTACCCTAGGACGCCTAGTTCTACATCTCCAGTCAACCCTGTTAGGTTCCTGGTACAAATGCACCATCCAAATAACTGAAGCGCGGGGAATCCTTAGTCTATCCGCGATTTGATGATTCGGCAGACCCTCATCATGCAAAGTCACTATTCTTGCTCTATGAGACATCGAAATTCTATCGCCAGGCATAATTGCAGAAAAGAACTCAACAATCACTTAAACACGTTAAATCGATATGAACCCTATTTTAAATATTGCTATCTTAAATTAGAAGAAAATGTATTTGTAAACATTTTTGTATGCCTAGCACAGGTGGAAGAAATAAAGACGAAATTTACAAAAAACTATCCATGATAAATATTTTGTTTTACAATTTACGAGGGGTGCCCAAGAATTTGGGCTACGTGTATATCTTGAAAAAAAACACTGTCATAATCATCAATACGCTCACCTTTCCAGTACCAAGTTTTAATCCACAAAACACATTATCACAGAATTCAGTCGCGTCACGAGCGGTTATGCTGATTCGCGGACCATCTGCAGAGCGCACAGAATCAAAAAAAAATCCGCAGCTGCCCTCTTTAGCGTCAGACACTGTAACAACCCGATGGCGATATTCGCGGTCTTAACGGAGAGTCCACAAGAACCGTTGAAAGATCGACTCGTGAAGGCTGACTGGTTAAGGTGGAAGTATGTGCAGTCGGTGTCCCACTTGGAGACCACCTCACCAGAAGGTAGGCTTTCTAGAGGCGACTTTTAGTCCGGTCAAAATGGACACCTCGATTTGCAATGGGTCGCATAGAGCTGAAAATTGGTACAGGTCTTAGGTGAATGTTACATCGAGCTTCTATGAATGAGTGTTGTTATCGAAATGCATTGAACTTTTTTTGAAATATTTTCTAAAATGCAATGTGTCAAGTAGAACCGTGATGTATCAAAGGAGTTTTTACCAATACAGTGTCAAGAATTGCTTTCCATTTTCGAATTCTGTCAGAAAATTATTTCTGGATTAATTGGAGCTGATATTTTGAATGAAGAACAATGGAAATTTTCTCCAATTCAACCGGAAATGGACCAAAGTCGAGAATTTCAATATGATATAGGTGTCCATTTCCATTCAATATGTAGGCACTACACCTTCATCTATGAAAATAATGTTAAATAACTTGATGTTTTTTGTAGAATTGGGAAAAATTAAATTTTTCACCAATTCACATACATTTTTCTCAATGCCATTTTCCACTTCCTTCATCTCTTCAATGCTAATACGAAGTGGTATTTTTTGAGAGATGATACGGAGATGATACGAGGGTAGTTCTTCTGTGCCAGTGAAAAAGTGACTTTCGAATCTACTCCCATGAGTTACTGAGAATTTAACATCCTCCCATAGTATATATGACATTATTTGTAGTGAAAGAAGAACACTTCAGTATTCAAATAGAAGTATGAGAACTTTTGAAAAAAAATCTTTTGATTTTTCTTGTAAATCCGAGCAGTTGGAATAAGTTTTACACAAATCCACACCGTCAGCGGCTATGGGGATCCTTCTAGAACAACCTCCTCTCTACATTTTTCTGGAGAGAGAGGCTAGATGGATTGCATACAGACTTGTGCACATCCCCAATTTCACATAGGAATCTGCTGCAGAGTACAATAGACTGCTGACTGATACAAGAAGTCACAGCATTCTGGGAATAACCTCTGACTTCAGGTGAAAGATCGAATAAACCCACTCACTTTTGACCTAACCTAACCTAACATCGTTTCGAAACTTTCATTTCTCACCCCACAAATAACTGAATGACGCCGTGTACAATGATTTCGTTGTCACCCATTATACCAAGTGGTTGAGAAGCTATTCCAAAAATAACTTCGAGGGATTTTTTCATTCAACCAATCCCAGTTTCAATATAAACTCATCTGAAATGTCAGCTTTGTTATAGAAACGTTTCAAAAATGTGGTATTTTCATTATCAAATGTTGATTTGACAAAGTATTTTCTACAGGGAAAATCAATACTTGAAAACAATTTTGTCTTGATTTTTTGACTGCAAGACCCTACATTTCAGTAAGCATTTGATTCGTCGGTAAATAGCTCTTTATGAAAATATGGAATTATTTTTGTCTGAAGAGGTTCAATATCGAAAATTATGTTTTTTGGAAACTATGAATTTCAATCCGCTAAATATATAAAGAGTTACTCCTTTGCATCCATAAGTTTGGAGCTTTATCAGCAGTATTTTGTGATCAACACAGTCAAATACCTTTGACAGGTCACAAAATACTGACTTCTATCTCAGAATAAACTTTATTCAGAAAAAATAGCATTGTGTGTATTTTTATTATTCTTGAAGCCGAATTGATTTTCACTGATGGTGTTATGCTTATTTATGAATCCAATAAGTCGTTTTTTAACTTTTTTCTCAATGATTTTTGCGATGGTTGGTATGAGAATCTCTGCACTTATGCAGAGGAAACCACAGAGGTTTTCAGAAAAAGGGAAATATGCCTGTTTAAAAGAATAAATTCATCAGTGGAACCAGTACATTTAGGGCACTAGGAGGAAGGTTTTGTATTATTTTGATCGAAATGTCATCGTATCCTGCAGTATTTTTGTTTTTAATATCCCTCATGGTTTCAATTAATTCATTACTGTTAGTGTCATACAGAGACAGGTTCTCATCCACGCTCAAATTTTCTAGATACACTAATGGATCTTATGGGCTAGCAATATTTTCACTAATATTTTCTGCAATAGAGCAGTAAAAGTCATTTATAGTATCAGGACTCAGAGTAATGTTACATTTTGGTTTTTATGAGTTTCTTAGGTCATTTATATTTGACCAAGTCTCTTTCATCTTATTGCGAGACTCACTTAGTCTCTTATTGTATAATAATTCTTTTGCTCGCTTGATTGTCAATCTATAAATTCTACGGTAATCATTAAAGTAGTATAATAGTGATTGTTTGTGAATTTCCGAATATAATGCATCGACCGCATATCAATAAAATAAATTTTCAAACCTTTTGTCAACCATGGTTTTTTTGTTTAATTTTGATTCTTTGTATAGGGAATGATGCCTCAAAAACATTCATTGAGTTATTGTGAAATATGAAATAAAGGGAAAGGATCAAAATGTGATAGAATAATTTTCCAGTCAGTCTGAAGACGATTCTGATAGAACCTATTATAATTTGTCCTGCTAAATAGTCTTCCATATAAACATTTGTTTTGCATCTTTGACAACCTGAACGGCGAATAACATCAATTTTGAACAAGGAAAAAATACACTTTCTTTCTTCAGCCCGGGATTTTTCAGTCCATGTTATTCCTAAAACGGATGGTCCTGAAAATTTTGCTGCAGTATCAAATTATTAAAAATTTCATCTAATTCGAAAGTATGCATCGTATTCGTTTACGTGAAATGCATAATCCAGATGCGAATAAGCGAGGAATTCAAGAAAATACAAAAAATACGCAATTTTCCGCTAATATCTCAACACGCAAGGAAAGACTCTGTGAAAAAACTCCAGATTCACATTCACGTTAAGAAGCAAAAATTCGAATTTTTCAATTAATTTACATCTATTTGACAATATCACTCTATTAATGAAATATAATGTTGAAATGAAACAGGAAAAGTCATTGCTGATCTCATGTTTCCAAGAATTATTTCTATACTTTTTTTTTACGAATGACCATTTTCAAAATGTCGCTATTTTAAAAGTTGAATAATTGCATTTTACATAATATGCACACATTTTCGTACAACCTGGAGATATACTTGCTTCTTTTTTGTAACCCCTGTAGGTGCACTCCATGATCTGTTATGTTTTGTTTGATCAAATAATATCACAATGATAAAAATGATACCATTGATAATTGTCAGACTGGGATGAATTATCGGGAAAATTTAAATCTGATCGACGATCTTCAAATGTTACACTTTAACGATAATGTTTTCTCCGTTTTATTTTTTCTTTTCACGCTTAATATGTATAGAGTGCTCATAAAAAAGGCTCATCAGTTATTTCTTTATCGATATTATAAACATCTTTATCTGGGGTATTTGACCCCCATCGAAACAAGACCGGCTTCGACAATTTTTACATGAATCTTACTGGAGTTTTATCCCAACACTAAACTGTTATTTTTAACACCTCGACACGTGTTTCGATCACCACGTGATCATCTTCAAGAGCAAGACTGAACAGTTTAATCTTCCTCTTGAAGATGATCGAAACACGAGTCGAGGTGTTAAAAATAATGGTTTGGTATTAGGATAAAACTCTAGTAAGATTCATTACTACACCAAAGGTTCCAAACAGTGCATCACAAATCATTACATATTGGTGAATTGAGAAATTCGACATTTTTGTAGTCACAGTTTTCGCTATAAACCTTTGTGTAACTATAAAATGTTTGTAGTAGTTGTTCTCAGTTATAAAAAGGATAAAAAACACTAATTTGATAATTTTATTATTGTTGTTTATTATTATTCATTTTGGCATGCGAACTATTTCAAATGTAAATTCATGGATGTAGCCGTTACTACATGGTGAGAGATCGTCATGAAAAATGAGAAATGAAAATTTTTTATATTTTTTACCACTTTTATTTATTTTGAGTTCAATGTATGAGTTTGAAAATGTCCTTATAGAATGAAACTACCGTTACTTCAGTTACAAATAAAAATAGTGAAAAATATAGAATATTTTGAATGTGTTAACATTTTTATATAATAATATGCAGCTGTGTATAATGTAATCAAGTAAACTATTTTATATTCTTCTATTATATACTTGTATGTTGAAACAATAGTGAAAAAATTTCTTATCATAAACTTTTATGGTGCTACTCATGATTGAGAGAGCTAGCGCATTTTAATTCAATATAAGTAATGAAAAATTTTTCAAATTCGAAGGGGTTATATTTTTAGAAATGATCAATTTTTGGGAAAGAAAGTGTTTGACTTTTTTTGAGATTGATTGCTTCCTTCCTTTCTCTGGAAGATTTCCACATTTTTTTGTATCAAGATGGAGTAGTAGAAAGTCAAACACTTTCTTTCCCATAAATATTTGTGTTGTCGTTTTAGTTGGAGAAGAGCTCTAAGAACTTTCGACTTACGACAAATTATTTCATCTTCGTCGATTATTTCACAGGTCATTGATTCCATCAACCTCACTGGATCTATTCCATCATTCACGAGAAAAATGCAAAAACCGATATTTTTGACCTTTTACCATTTTTAGCACGTGTAGAATCGATGTGAACTTTTGATACTCCATTTATATCGTTTTATCCACGACCTATACCCGTTTTCAGCTCTGAGCGATCTATTGTAAGCTTACCACTTTTTCGCTTATTTTGACTGAACTATTTCTGTTGCTGCAACTGTCTCACACTCTCTAATGGGTCGTCAGAACGTGTTCGGTTTAACCTGGATTCGAAATCGGATGAGTTTTGCTTATATCATCGTCTTATCTTTTCGAATCAGGTGTTTCGTATAGAGTGGATGCGTGAATGGGAAATTTTTCGATGTAATCTTCGTACTTTGATAGCTGATAATTGGCATATACATCCATTGTTGGAAATTCACTTTATTTTCAGTATTTATTTCATATTAAAATATTGGCCCAATCTGGCTGTTTTTGTGTTTCTCAACCCTGTTATGTAGGATTTAAGAAACTCAAAAATAGTAAATGTTCCTTTAAAAACTGTAAATAATTTCCGTGGCAACGTTAGTTAAAATCGCCTTGTCAACTTATTTTGTATGTTACAACATTAGTTGTCAGTATTTTAATTTGACAAATGGTTAAATTAACATAAACGCATAACATAACAGTTGTACAAATAATTGGTTACGGAGCTAAAACCCGAACACAACAGAAAGTAGCTCGCCTATTTCACCGCCAATATCTCAAGGAACAATAAGCAAAACAGAGGAGCTGTTTCGCGAGTTTGGTCATGTGGGTCAGATTGAAAAAGCAGCTGCCAATACAATGAGTGATGAACTCAAATTGGATGTGATGCTTGAGTTTGAGAAAAAACCCACATATATCGAGTAGACAGGTATCCACTATATTCAATGTTAGCCATACATCAATAGTAAACATAATAAAATAAAATTAAATGCATCCCTATAAAATGACACCTACTCAGGAAATAATGAAAGACGATTTTGATGAAAGAACTGATTTTTGTGAACAAATGATAGACATGTTGGATAATAATATCATTTAATTAAAAACGTGTTGGTTATAGGTCAGTTTGGAATCTAGTATTGTATTTCTCCACCTCGAAGTTTCAGAGGTCCGACACCCTCCGTTTTGGTCCTTTTGGTGTAGCATTCACCAATTTCGATTCCGATGGGCTTATGTTAAGCTCTTCTTCATCCGTCCATCTTGTTATAATATTCAGGGCCTGCTGCATGCATCCCTTCACTACATTATTTACATTATTGTATTTACCCTGCATAGCCCAGTGCTTTGTATCCATTGTGGTTCAGGAGACATGATATCTCGTCAATTTTGAGGTTCCACAACAAAGGGAACAAACCCCCCCTTCAGGAAAGCCCCTTGCTACCCGTGCCTCTACTGGTTGTATATACCAATCCTCCCCTCAGCATGCAATCTATCCACCTACAGCTTGTCTCGTCGATTCCTCTTCTGCTCGACGCCTGGATGACATATTGTCAAATGCGCCCTCAATGTCCAAGGAAGCAGGTGAAAGTACTTCCTTGTTTTTGTAAGTATATTCTACTTTTTCCGTTACCCGACCTAGAGCCATTTCTGTTGACATACTGACCTATATGCATATTGGTCTCGATGTAATGGTCTGATAGCGAGTGGTACGTCCCTGATATACCTGTCAAGTAGTTTTTCTAACGTTTTCAACGCAAATGACTTGAGACTGATTGGTTTCAGCTGTTGAGCATATTCAGTTTGTTGGTGTTGTGAGGCATGAAAGTTAGAAGTTTTTCGCGTGTTCTGCTGGAGAAAATAAATGGATCAAAGAATTTGTATAAAATTTTGAGTGAAAAACTAATTGAAGTGCTGAAAAATATTTGAAATGTTGACACTTTTTTCCAATGGGAAAACACAAGCCCTAGAGAAAAATTCTCAAGACGCTCTTAGAGCAGTGCCTGTGCAAAAGTAACGATTCATGTTGGATTTGAATCGCTGAAAATTGGATTCATTTGGAAAAACGTTCTCAGGAAGTTAATTCCACATAAACGCAGTTCTTCAAATGGAAGAGTTCTCGAACAGTGAAGTTCGAGGTGTACTTAGTTGAATCTCAAAACGATGAGCAGCCCCAGTCCGTCGCGTATTTCTGATATGTACCGCTCTTGGTGGAATCAAATGTGCCAAGTCACTTAAACACCTCCCGTGAAAGTATCTATAGAAGAAAAACAAATCTCCAACCTTTTTCCGATGTTCCAGACTATGAAGGCTGCGAGGGATGTTCCACAGAAGATCAAGAAGACATGTCTGCGTCTGTGAACATACAACATATAGATAGACAGAATGTATAGGTATAACAATAATATACGAAAAAATACGAAAGAAAATATTCAGAACACTGTTGGAAGTTAGAAAGCTGGAACAATTGGACGTCTACTTACAAAAGCATCACTCTAAGACGTGAAATCAAGCCACACAAAATAAAACGAATTGAAAAGAATTGGACAGAAAACTCAACTACCACCCATTGAAGCAGAAATAGCACCCAAAGATCCAGTGAGTAAATACTTTCTGTAATAATGTTAATATTATTATGATTTCGGAGTTCTCACAGTGGAATGAAAATGCATTGTTTGTGTGAATTACGCACTAGGAACGCTTCGCATGGATTCTCTCGCTCATAACATAACATTTATTGCAAATTTACTGGCATATATCATTGAATTATTCAATATAATGAGTATTATGAAATATGTAATGAAAAACATGTGAACACCATGTAAGCAAACAAGAAGTCGTATTTATTATTTATCAATCACATATTACTATACATGAAAATAATAATAGAATTTTCATAATTCTGTTATTATTATCATGTATACTTATATTAATTTTCATCAAGTAATTGGTTACAGCATTCATTATTATATATTACCCATGTCTGCAGATAGTACTGCCAAAGAAATTGAAACTGCTGAATATGAATATAATAAATATACCAACCAAGCTGGTGTCATCAAGAGATGTTCAGATGTTCCATACTGATCAATATGAATTTTGAGTTTCATCAGTTCGGACTAGCCTATTATGATATAATATGATTCGCAATCCCTGAAAGATAAAATGAAATCGAAAATAAAATGATCAGCTAAAAATAAAAATTATATTAAGCCAAATAAACCTTACAATTAAACTACAATGAAATACAGATTGAGCAAGAAATTTAAAATTGAACAATTAAAATGAATTGAAAATTATAAGATTTCAAGCCAAGTTACTTCACGACGTTTCGATTATTAGAATCCACAATAGTCTTCGGGTGATGACTCTGAGAGATGATTATTTATAGGCCATACGATTGCTTCCACATATCTCCTCTTCAATCCTCATTGGTTTAGTGGGAGAGTACCGTTTGGCGGGAGTTGCTCGTTTTCAGCTTGACTACGGATTTTCATATATTTGGTATATCTACCCTTGTTCGGCTGAATGCGTTGTTGAATAACATATATGCAGCTTCTTTGAATTTTCTCCTGAACCAGTGTTCCTCTCTGTGGATGATCTCAGCTTGGGAGCACTTGATGTTATATTGATAAGTCCAAGCATGCTGTGCTATTCCCAATTTGCTGTTTTCTCCTCGCGGTATGTGTTTCTTGTGCTCAGCAATGCGGACTTTCAATGACCTCTTAGTTTCATCGCACAGAGTATCCGGTAAATTCAATTCTTGGAATCACAGTCAGCGTTTGGTGGCCTGGTTTTCGGGAGGCTCAACCTCATCGACAACCCTCTAATGTAGGGAAGTGCAAGTAGTGATCGTGACGGCTTCTCTTCCTTGCGAGTCACTGTGTTCTTGCCAGAGACTGTTCCATCATCACTTTGGAGTAACCTTTTCGTTAATAATCTTTTTCAATGATGCCTAGTTTCTTCTAGAGACCTTCGTATCACAGAGCCCGAAAGCACAGTCTACTAGAGTCTTGATGATTCCTCTTTTGGAAGATTGATGGTAGTTCGATTCGTGGTTCAGATACTGTCCCGTGTGAGTGGGTTTTCTTCATTCATGTGTTTTTCACTGAGTGTCGGTCCTCTTCACCAATACGTCTAGAAATGGAAATTTATTGTGGACATCCTTCCTTACTGTGAAGGTGATCGAAGATCTTACGCTGTTGATGTGCTTCAAAAAAGTGTCTAGTTCTGTATTCCTATGGTTCCTTATTATGGAGGTTTCGTCAACGTATCTCAACCAGACTCGGGGCTTCTTGTGGACTTCAATGGCCACAGTTTCAAACCACTCCATACCACTGGTGAAAATGGCAATTCCATTGGCAGTCCCTTATCTTACGTAAAGATTTCGTCCTCCAGTTAGAAATGGCAGTTCCGTACACAGTATCCTAGTAATTCAATGATTACTTCTATAGCTGAATTCGTTATACCTTCCAGGTCCCAATCTTCGGATAGCTTCCTCTGTAAGATTTGAAGTGCTTCTTCGACAGGAACGTTTATGTTAAGGCTTTCCACGTAGAAACCGACTAATTGATCTTGTTCTGTGACTTCGATTTCTCCTAGTGATTCGACAAAATGGCTTGAATTCTAGACAAAAAATCAAGTTTCTTCTTGTAGTGGTTGTATTAGTGGAAGTAAGTAAGAATCTGAAAGAGTTTTGTGTAGCTGAATCTCTGGAGCTAATGATCGGTCTGAGCGAAACACCCTCCTGGTGGAGTTTGGGTAGTCCATATAAGTGAGGGGGCTTACTGTAGTATAGTGTTAGTGATGATCTTTCCTTTTCAGAAAAACAGACTTGGTGTTTTTTTCAATTGATGCAATAGGTTCCAGTACGAACATTGTCAACTACCTTCAAACAATATGAGTTTTGTTTCAGAAAAACATTTTCGATAAAACTGTCATCATGTTGATTTCGAACCAACCAGAGATACTCACAAAAGACATGTTGTTTGAAACCAGACATGATGTATGGCTATAAACAATGTTAGTTAAATCCATGATATCATTCGCATGTTTTGGGAATTAGGTAGGGTACAAAGTTTCACTTGCTCAGGCTCATCAAGAACAATGAGAACGATAAGAACATTATTATTCTTGATACTCTCCAATTACGAGAAAGTCCAGAGTCCATTTCGAACTGGAAAATTCACCGAGTTCGAAGAGATCCAGAGATAATAAAAATTCATGATTGACAAAACACCGAAATACACTCTTGAAATGGAACCTGAAATATGTCGACTGGATAGAAGGTCAATTATAGCTTCCCACTTGATTACCTCACATCCGTTTTTCCAATATTGTAATACGCATTCAATAGTAATTTCAATCCACAACGAAATGAAAAGGTCAATATTCTTAGTTAGTTCATACTCGAAGCAGTTCGAAAGTTATCAAAAATGAATTATAAATAATTATAAATGGAGTGAAGAACTGAAAAAACTGACGAACAGTCGATATTCTGGGAAAGACACCACCCATTATTCCCACACTAGAATACACATTGCCGAAAATTACCTTTCGACAAAATCTAGTCAGGCAAATATTAAAACAGCTCAATATCAACAACTACTTAAAAAGTGTGCGTTCAACCTATTCCCAAAAAGGCCAAAAATTTTTTTTAAATTACTATAGAGCTTCTTTCGCACAGGCACCGCTCTTAAAGTGAATCATTGATTTTTCTGAAGGGCTTATGTTTTGTCCTCAAAAAATGAGGTGACTCTTTATTGGATGCAAACACACTCAGAAACCAAACACTACGAGATAGCCGATAGACACGAATCATAGACGTTGAACCAGTTATGAGAGTATCAAATTTATTGATCTGGTATGATATCAAGAAAGGTGTCATAGTCATGTGAAGAACTTTTTTGTACCACTTGGAGGTACTTAGTTTTGAGTAGGAGAGTCATGTTATTGGGGTTTTGTTGTTCTGTGTGTATTACCGCAATGAATCAATCAATAAATGAAAGAGAATTGAAAATTATACATTCCTAGGAACATTCACGAAAAAACCTTAGAATGGGGATTATCTGAGGAAATATTGAGGTGAATGCTTCAAAAGAACAGATTTCGGCTCAGAGGACTATAGGCTACTCATTGGACATGCTTCGTATCTTATATGAATTTTGTACACTGGATCACAAGAGGGCAGCAATTCGTGGACAATCAAAAATATGCCAAGAAAAGTGTATTAAACATTGAACAGCACGAAAAAGTAATGGGAACAAGATCGCTAGAGAAGGAAAAGGTCAATTACATTCAACAAAAATCACTATCAATGATCCATTTCAATTTCTCAAGAATTTCACTCTCATTTTCATTCAAAGTTGTCTCATTTTATAAAAAGATATCAGGGGTTAAACACTGTACCAAAGGTTATCAGATTTTCATTCATCAACTATTGAAAATTCATTCAAAGAATTTCAACATTACTTTCCGCTGTTTTCATTTTGGGTATTTTATCGGTGAAACGTTGAGAAATTTATTCCCTTCAATGATTATCAATTATCCAGAAGAAGTATAATACTGTTTAAATTGAAGTGGTTATATTTTTCAGAGTGCGCTAAGGCAAGTGTCTTACGGCGAAACATCGTTGTCTACCAATGAGGATGGCTGAGTTCCATATAAGTGAAAATTTTTTGCATTGCATTTAGAATATTGTGTAGAAACGCTATAAATGATATCTGATTCAAATCTATAACGAATGTTTGGAATAAAAACTGAGTAAACAAAAGGTGTTTTTTGTATAATTCAGTGTTCATATGAAAGTATTTGTTTCAAAGGAATTTTTTCTTTCGTTTAATTCATTGTTTATATGAAAGTAGCTGATTCAGAATGACTTTTTCTTCCATTTTGTGTCTGGAAGTTACTTCTCTGCACGATCTACACATCTATGTTTCGAGTTACTTCTTTTAAAAATGATTGCTTCCTTCCTTCCTTTGGAAGATTCCCACATTTTTTTGTATCAAGATGAAGTAGTAGAAAGCCGGCAACTTTCTTTCCCAAAAGTATAATACCTTCCTTCCTATAGTATCTCCAAAATTCGCTCAATAAAAATATAATATCCAGCAAAAATAATTCCACGATATGCCAATATTCCTACAGATGAACAGTCGACACACCGATTCGAATATGATTTACCTTGACATCGAGTTGTGGAGAAATAATCACGGACTACATTGGTTGAGAAACATCAGATAGCTCGCTTTCATTAGTTGAATATATATTTATTGATTACTTATGATATACTTTAATATGTGTATTCACCTATGTTAATATTAATTTTATTTTGAAATTTTAAGATATGCATCTAGGACAAGAGAAAATTGATTGGGAAATTTTTTGAGATGAATTCGTTTGCTCAATGGAGAAAAAATTATATTATAAATCTGGGTTTATTTATTATTTGAAAGATCAGCAATATTCTGCGGTTGGATATATGATGTTGTCTTTCAGATATGAATATTGTCAGGAATTCTCAGAAAGATACAATCTGCATTCGAAAATGATTTCCGATGATGTCACTCATGAATAATGATTTCGGAATCTCCAATTCTGATTGTTTATTTCGAAAGAAACAAATCACGCAGTAAATTTAGTTTCTTTGTGTTGAACATACTCAAATTTCAATTCAAAGTAAACAAGATTCTAATATACAGGGTCCTGCAACAGTGGCGCGGTGTTCCATATCTCTATTTAGGAAACAGATAGGAATCCAAATTTTTATAATATCACTTTATTGCTCAAGCTCGACAAAATAAAAATATTGGCGGTCACACAGGGTGTTCAATTTTTTCTGTGCGGATCCCAACTGTGTTTTTTTAAAAGGCATCTCATATTTTCATCACTTTTTAGGTTTTTACATAGAAAATAAAAGACAATTTATGTATATCTTCACTCCAAAAATACTGACGGTTTTCGAGATATCTAGCATGACAGGTTTATTCTTTGAAATATTCGTCCATGGGAAAACTTCGTCGAAACGAATATTTTTTCAATAATATTTCACTGTCGGATGAATCGACATTCCATGAAAATGGATTTGTGAATCGACATAATTACCATTATTAATCGACAGAAAATCCCCACTTATTGAGACAGGTGGACTATCAACATAGGTGGTTGATAAATGTCTGGGGAGGCATCATTGGAGAATATGTAATTGGTCCATACTTTTTTGTGGGACATATGAATGCAACAATGTATCTCAATTTCTTACGAAATGATTTACCAGATTCTTTAGAAGATATTCCTCTTGACCTTCGCAATAGAATATGGTTACAACATGATGGTGCACCTGCTCACTATTCGGCAGAAGTGAGAGATCATTTAAATGAAGTATTTCCCAATAAATGGATAGGACAGAATGGGCCTGTACGGTGGCCCGCTAGATCACCAGATTTAACAAAACTGGATTTTTTCTTAATGGGATACATAAAAAATATGGTTTACGTCGAGCCACCAACTTCTTCCGAGAATATGCTACTTAGAATAACAAATGCTTTTCGCAGCATTACACCAGCTGTCTTGCACAGGATAGAACAGTCTTTCAAACATAGACTTCAGCTCTGCATTCAAGAAAATGGAAGACATGTTGAAAATATTTTATAAAAGTTTCATTATCAACCTTCACTTTCCCGTTTGTAGTTTTATAGTTTGCCAGTTGACAAATTTAAATATCTAGAACTTAAGCTCTGAATTCATGAATGTATACCATAACATGAAAAAAAAATAGTAATATTTATAATGTTTTTTCAAATAATGTTGTTTGGTTTGATATGGCACGATTTATGGGTAAATTTCTGCATCCGACGAAAAAAACAATTTTCCATTTAGAAAAATGTGATAGGTACATAATTTTTTTCGAAAACAAATATTTGTTTGGACACGCTATAATGTACCAAATTGAAACAAGATATCTTTTATATATTCTTACCAGTCGTCAAATGGATTTCGCTTTGAAAAAAGTCTTTCATCGAGTTTATGGCGTAGAAATAAGAAGAACGACCTTTTTTCGAAAAAAAATGCTTATTTAAGAAAAACTATTGAACCTAGCCATAGGGAGTACTCAATGAAATTTGTAGAGGTTTCGTTGGCGCTCCTTATGGATCAATAATATACAGGGTGTTCCATTTCCCTGTATATCACAGGTCGATTTCAGATATATCATTTGAGAGAGTTACCAATGTAGAATATTTGACCAAAAAAAATCGATTGGACTTGGCACGACTTCATAATTTCAAATATTCTGAGTGACGAATATTAAAAAAAAATCTGTCATGCTAGATATCTCGAAAACCGTCAATATTTTTGGAGTGAAGATACACATAAAGTGTCTTTCATTTTCTATGTAGAAACCGAAAAAGCGATAAAAAATATATGTTGCCATTAAAAGACACAGCTGGGATCCACCCAAAAAAAATTGAACACCCTGTGTGACCGCCAATATTTTTATTTTGTCGAGCTCGAGCAATAAGATAATATTGAAGAAATTCAGATTCCTATATGTTTCCTAAATAGAGATATGGAACGCCGCGCCACTGTTGCAGGGCCCTGTATATAAATCAATTCCAAAGAAAATAAAGAAGCACTATTCCATTACAAAATTTAAATATCAATTGATAAAAAATCTGATTAGTAAAACATCATCAGTAGCATGTGCGATTGACTGTGAGAACGATAGTTGTGGCTGGGACTTTTTTCATTTCAATTCATCTCCTTATAAAAGAAGGAGGTGTGCCACACTTATTTTTTTGTACAAACTGTTTCCCCACCAATTAAAATGCAGTATGCTTTTATCGCAACTAAATTTCAGGATAACTAGATTTCATTCACATCAAAACATCACATACAAATCATATATTGAAGTCTACAATAGTCACAATAAACCCTTGTGGGTTGCGGTGGAGGGTCGAATACACCCACTCACTTCTGACCTAACCTCCAATAAAATCAATGTGTGACATACACAAATCAATTTGATTTTAATAATTGCTCACTTAATCAACTAAAAGAAATTGCACTTTTTTCTATTTTTTCGATGAAAAATTGAAATAAGAAAAAGTGGAAATCTCACATTAAAGTGTGTTTTGAATATTGACAAAAGCTATTTCATTAGCTTTTTCAACTTGTATTAGTAGATATATTAACGTTGTTTAACTGTAAAAGATTATCACTAAAATAAAAAAATCTTACTTAAAGGCTCTGTCCTCTTAGCGGGTGAAACGTCATTATCTACGAAATATTCATCATCTACAGTGAAACTCTCAGAAGCATCTTCAAATTCGTCATCATCACTATCAATCTGGACAATCGGTACACTTCTCTTCTCTCTAGTGTGATTAACTGTGGTGAGTCGGCTAACAGTCAAATCATGTTCAGGATAACTGAAAAATATTATTTGCTTTTTTAAAAAAATTGCTAAGGATAAATAAATATTTAGATATACTACAGTAAGGTGCTACACGAGGCTGAACCATTCCCATGGTTTGAACTTCATTTAGTGGTATAGTATTTCCAATACCAATCGGAACAGCACAGAGAAGGAATTCCTGCCTCGACATAGGCGTGGGAATATTATTTTTCAGTGGTACTTTTTCAGTTACTTATTCTTACAATCATAGCAATTGATCACCCCAAGAAAAAGTTATCTCAACTGAATTTTTCCACCATGGGTAATTATGAAAAACTTCGAAATTTAAGGTAGTTGATTTCCGAGTCGAAAACTCTATAAAATACTTTGAAAACAC
>WOGR01001084.1:0-21267 GCA_015342045.1 Leptinotarsa lineolata
ATGTAGGTTCCAGGTGAGCCCACGATCTATTATAAGACCGAGGTACTTGGCCCGCTTTTGCCAGTTAATCTCCCTTCCTGAGACTCTCACTTTCGTGAACTGAAGCTCTGATTTCTGCCGTGTCATTTATAGTGCTGTTTTTTCGCGCACTTTTTGTGATGGCGGGTTCACGCGTACTTCCCGCCCGATTTGGGTGACTTGGCTTCGTTTTGGCGCTTTTCAATACTGTGTGCCAGATTTTTGGTAGATTATATCAAAAATCATTACTAAATCTAAGCATTTTTGATTATTTATTTTTTCACTTTTACAGATAGTTTCTTCATCCAACACATCGGGACCAAGTATAGAAGGAAATGTTACTAAGATCGATGTGATTCCAGAGAATTTTCACCTAGGCTGGGATCAAACAAGCCAGATATATCCTAACCTAGTGCATTCCGTTACTCTGGACAGTAAGTGAATATCAAATATTAATTTTTAGTATCCAGAGAAGGTTTAAAAGTAGGAAGCGCTCTAGGCGAGAACCTCTAATTGGCCTTACAGATAATACGTCTCTGTGACTATCACTCATCCATTTCTCAACACGCTATATTTATAACTTAAATCATTGAGCTGACAGTTCGTTTTAAAATAGTTTCTAACGAAAAGCAAGCCTGGAGTTCGGAAAGTAAAAAAGAATGTACGCCACCAGAAATTTGTAACGTGGCTACAAAATTGTAATTTTTCGAAAGTTTGTCATTTAGTAACAAAATGAGAGTAGTTAGAAACTCAAATAACTTTTTGTTATATTAATTTTTATGAAGCTGTGTGGACAGTGGTTGAACTCTAGAATGGTAAAGTCATGATCATGTGTTTGAATCACATCGACACACCAATTTTTTAATATTTTTAGAAATCATCAATTTTCAGGATTTTCAAAATCGAATGAAAAGACAAAAATGGAAAATATTTTCGAATGCTTTTTTTAGATTACTTCTTGTTATAAAATAAGTGATATCACTTTCATTCGAAATATTCTTTACAAATGAATCTCATTTTAAAATATTCCTGATACAAGTCATAGGAAAACTATATATAGTATTCTACTAGCCAGAAATGCTCAATAAAACTCACTCGAATGATTTATGAGGATCGCCTTCGGGTTGCGCGGAGTATATACAAAGAACTCGTGAGGCTATCAATGTTTTATGGTTGAATACCGTATTTTAATGAATATGTTAAAAATTTAATTCTATTGCCATTTTCAAAAATTTCAAATTTTCATTGGTAATTTGAATAAATCACAGGTGGTGTAAAATTTTCATGCAAATGTGACAACCAATATGGCCAACTTAATTAATTTTCGTGGGCCGCTTTTCTAACAAACGCTAGATACCGGTAATATCGACGATTGTGGGGAGAAACAGTGTTGCATAGTCTACGAGATGATGTAAATTAGGAGGTAGATGAGAACTGTCGTGACATTGACACAAAATATTATCTAAGGATGTCAATGTATGAAATTTTCCTGATTTCCTTGAATTTCTTTTGTGAATCTATAAATGGTTAATGTTTTGGAAACAATCTTTTTCCGTTATCAAAACCCAAAATTCATTTTAAAACTTTCGCCTCAAATTATAAATAGCTTAAATTTTTTTGACGTAGCTGCGTCAAAACACATGCTTTTGACATAGATGTAAAAGCCTTCATATAAACTATACACCTTAGGTGTATAGTTTATAGACCAAACAGCTAAATAAAAGACTAATGTACCGGGTCTGATGAATTTACTAGGTAATAACATGTCAACTTCCCACATAAAAATAATGATTAGATCTCGTATGCATTTTCACGCTGCCTATGCCATACGAAAAAAGTGCCGACGTTCGGTAACTATTTCGTTTGTGTCATTCGAATTGATTTCGTACACTCTATAACGCAGGCTTTTACCCCCAATCTTCATAATTCCTCAGGTATCCATTTCAGGTATGAACATACCTAGTAATTTGGTACTTTGGTATTTGTGGTCAGTTCCTCATTGAATTCTATTTGAAGTTGAGTGCAACGGTGATACAATTCACAGTGGGTTTGATTTTGTCTAAATATGAATAGCAAATCAATTTTTGACATCATCCCGTACCGCTATCCATACTCAGATGGATTGAAACTGAGAACTCTGAAAGGTAAGAAAAATTTTAGCATTTATTTTAAAAAGTATTTCATAATTTCTATTTTACACTTGAGGTTCTCATTCTACCTTATACTCATCTAACCCCAACATTTTATTAGAATGTCACATATGAGGGAAATATAACTAATTACTGATCTAAAACTCCAACTTTCTAACTAGAATCGGTATATATGGTTTAGATATTCCAAAAGTTTTCTGATTGCGTCATTGGTCATTGCACCTCAGAAAAACGTCGGGTCTGTGAAAATGCGGCCTTAATAACTCATATGCATACATTTTTTCTATCGATAGTGGACCAAAACGCATCCGAAGTTATTGTTTTCGTAGTTTTGTCTCATACTATTGCTATCCATGATAATAATTATAGAATTTTCACAATAGAAAATATTTCTGGCAACACCATCCGTCTGCCACATTTAAAACAGTCGTTCTGTGATCAGAATTTGTCAGAACAAATAAAAAATAACAGAAGCATCGATTTAATATTACTACCTTTTACTGTGAATTTAATTTGATTTTGAAATCGCAAGAGTAATAGAAATTCACAAATCAACAAAATAATGATACAGTACCAAAAATACTAACTGGATCTTTTCGCTCCTTGGAACTGTTTGTCCGGGAACGTATAATTATTATATTATAATGCTTAAACAAGAGAAGTAATAATGTATATAAGAGAGATGTAAATAATTTTTTCAACGAGTAGCGTAGTCCACTTAAAAGTTATTTAATATTTCAAAAAATTTTTATGTTATGAAGTGTATATGAACTAAAATGACGCATTTTTTCACCGAACGAAATCGGTGTTACTGGGAGTACATCTCGCATCGCCAACTAAAAATACCACTTTATTTCATTTTGATTCCATCACGTCGACATGCCAATGAATAATTTCAAAATCCCCGCCAATATTTTCCGTTCAGCTGAATTATAGATGACAGCACTAGTTACTAGTTGCAATCTGCAATCGTGCGTTCTTTTTCTTGCGAGATTATTAGTTTTGTGTGGCATGTGCTGTGAAACAGCCATTTTGATAGTTCCGTGAGAACTTGTGTTTAGTTTTGCAAAGTAATCTCACCGGTAAAGCGGTAAGGCTTTAATTAATCTATGTTGTGTATGTTACCTGTGCTTCACGATTTTTACATATAAAGTGCTATTTTGGTGCTTCAATAACATCCTCGACAGCAAACATCTGCGCCTGTTTTAAATTATCGGTAATTTGTGATACCTTCAAGACAACTCATTGTATGGAAGCCGAAAGTGAGCCACATGGTTTCCTAGTTATAATTTGTACAATAATTTAATAGAAGGTGTGGGTAGTTGATTTTTGTGCTTTCAAGTGATCTGCTATATGGACTATTTATGAAGATACTTCCCTTTCCTCGGCTATAATGGCATTCCCATTACCCACCTAGTTTGAACTTACGAAATTAATTGTTTTGCTCTCTTTAGATAGTATCAGTATTGTGTTTTCCAATAAGATCGTTGAATTTATATTTTCGCCTGAAAATTGAACTAGACAACAATATATCTGCTAGTGTTATATCACCTAATTTATCCTTTGAGTGGTGTCAAACAAAGTTTCATACGTCAAACGTTTTATAAGTGACTAGTGAAATTGTTGACACTTCCTCAGAGATGTGTTTATTCAAAAGTGAATCCTGAGTGCTTAAACTTCCCATAAATATCGAATATTTTGTGTTACATGAATGATATACTTCTGCAAATTTGAGTGTAAATGACCTTGACGCAAATATTACACCCATTTTAAGAAATAAGGTTAGGTTCCACTTCTGCTTCAACAATCACCATATTTAATACCATGCATGGTATGTACAACTCTTTTAAATGTTACAATTCACACACTTTTCCACGTATTTATAACTTTGACATTTTTACAGATTTGACAATTTCACCATAATGATTAAGCAAATTTTGTGGGATGTATTGGAGAATTATAAGCCAAATCAATAAACAAAGTAGGTAGTGTGTCTTCTTTTAAAGACATGCTGACTTATGGAAAGTAAATTCTTACACTATGATGTGCAATTATTTTACAGTTTATGTGTTTCCAAACATTGATTCTGTTATTTTTACTGAATAGTTCTTGAATATTAACGCTTGCATAATCATTTTTCAACATGAATTTCTGCTACCCTCTTATATTCTCTTGATGTTTAGTTGGAATCGTTCCTTATAGGATCTGCTTGTATAATGTGTCGGCAGGAAGGTAAATATTCACTTCAAGTATGTGGTTGGGCTGATTTGGAGGTAATTAAATAATATGGGTGATTATAAAAATAGTTTAAATAATCTTTATAAATTAAAAACATTGAATTTTCTAGCATTTTTACTATAGAACTTTTATAAAACAATACCTAAAATTTTTGTATTGCCTTTCGCCTAGTGTGCAGTCTTTTACATATATACAGTTCCCACAAAAATTAGTTTTGGATAAATATGTTGAAAAATTACATTTATCATGTTTTAATACTTGCAATATGGATTTTGGTACAAAAATGATACACATGAAATTGGCAAATCCGCCATGAGACATCCAAATCAAGTACTTGTACTATAAACGTTTCTGTTGAGGAGAATTGTGTTCATGTTTCAATCAAAAACATTGATATTCAGTGATAATAACTATAAATCCCAACTATTCTTCCTAGTTAGCTTGTTTTGTATGTATATTTTATGTTCTATAACAAAACAACCAAATATTTTTATCTTGTAAAGACAATAATTCAGAAACGTGGAGGTTGAGACAATTTTAAGATGTCACTGTGGATTTTATTTACTTCTCATATTCATATTTTTAAAGTATTTAAAATACTAGGTGATATTTTATAAAAGTTTTCAAGGTATAAGCAATTGCATCACAATTTCTTGAATGTTAATCTAAGTATTTTGACAATAAAAAATTTATGTTTTTACTGAATTTAAAAGTAGAGTTCGAAATTGAAAGTGATGTGCAAGTTAAATTATAGGTCAAAAGTTTTCATTGACAGTTTCCTCTTTTTGTTTGGAGAGGTGTCTTTGTCTATTTGTATATTACTTATAGGGAAATTTGTTTGTAGTTATCAACAGGAAGATAAATTTTATTCAAGTTTGTGGTTGAACTGATTTAACAGCTCTTCTTTCCTTTTTCATATTTTCTTGACAAAATACTGATAACGGTTCAACAAACAACTTTTTTTATAATGGTGAATTAATAAAGGCACTGCTGCCATTATCTTTTGTGGAAGCAGGGCAACTTTATAACAGTTTTGGGCCAGAAAAATACTCAAATGAAATCTTTAATCAAAATTGTCTAAATTAAAGTAATATACTTACTTCAATACATTGATATCATCTATCAATCATATCTGGTTATGTGGATTCAAGTAATATCAGCATCATTCTGAATATTTCATTTCTGCATTGAATAAAGTCTTATTATCAATTTTCATATGTGATTTAGTTGTTTCCATGCAACAAAGGTGGTGACCTTCAATGATAATGAAGTTTTTATGATTTGAATGGTTTTTATATATTATAGTTTTCTACTAAAATAGTCCAAACTTTTCTTGATTATAGGTGTGTTGGAGTGAGAAAAAGTATAGCTTTGTTCACACTACTCCACCCTGTAGTATTGAGGCTAGGAACACATTTTTTAAATATGAACACTGGGATTTTGATGTATTAAGGTTTTTTGGGATTTGTTTATTAGAGTTCAAATATTGCATTAGCTGCACAAGTCATCTTCAATGACTGTCATTTTCCAAGGTATTGTATCGTCAGAGCGGTTCAGCTATATTATCTGATTTCTCAGAAGTGAATTTCTTTGTCAGATGCCTAAGGCAGAGCAGAAATCGTCACTTATAATAATACTCTAAATGAGAAAAACGAAAGCAAGTTTTCCATAACTACACAACTGAACCAATTTTTGAGGATATTTACATGGATATTTACATATTACATCATGAAAATGAAAATTCATGAATTGATAAAATATGAAATTTTATCAGTTTACAGGACATAAAAGATGTTTATGCATACAATATCTATTATCAAATACTTGAAGCCTGAAAATAATATGTATATTACATCCCAAAACAAATATCAGAAATCAAAACGATTAATCTTTTTTGCATTTTTGAAATGCAAAAAAAACCATATGGCCTTGAAATAACTTTATTTCGGCAAAAAAAATCAATATGGCCTTGAAGTAACTTTATTTCGGATAACTATTTATATAGTTCTTTTGATGCACTGTTTGAAACCTTTGGTGTAGTAGATTGATTTATATAGTTATTTGGAAATAGAATATTCCTTTTTCTAGATGCATGTACATAAAATAACATTATTTCGGATAACTAATAACTTTCATCTTCAAATTATCATTTATTTTCTGTTTGTAATAGTACGGAATTGTAATATTCTCTTTCTAATGCATTAGCCTAATAACATATGATAGATACAGTAAAAAGCCTTACTTAACGAAAGTAAACTAACATTTCCTGGTAATATTCCTTTTACTTATTCTCTGCCGAAACCAAAACCAACTTTCTCAGAAGAAATCCTTAGTATTTATCCTTTTCGATTTCACTTACTATAATCTCCACTTATACCCTTTAAATTAGACATAAATGTCAAAATATACATTAAGCCCAACCAATATAACTTGTTTCTTTTCTTTCTTGGTTCTCTTTTGTAAACAATTTGTTTTTCGATTACCCTACTAAACTCCTCTCGAACGGCAATCCCTAAACTGGAACAAATAGCGATATAACAATTGAGTATTCATATAGAGAATTCCTCATCACAAAATCCTTTACAAAAGTTTCAATGACAAGATGGACTAACGTGTAATGGATATAGTGAAAATAAAATTGATTACAGTATTTTACCTATTTCTTCTTTGTTTTAGGTCACACTTTCATGAATGTGGATCATGAGATAGTTTACCCTGACGGCCCCATCCCAGAAGCTGCTATGGATTCCCACCTGGAGTGCTCTGCTATCAATGGGGTAGCAGAGGGAGCTGAGGGAACCAGCTCAATCCCTCCCTCAGCTCCCCAGGACGCTGCCCCCCAGTCGGCCTATTCCTTGCTGGAGCTTAAGCAGATGCTTTCCCAGCAATTAGAATATTATTTCTCTAGGTGAGTCATTTTGAAATTACTTTATATAAATATAGCTTTTTCATGTTATAGACCATTATTCAGAAACTGAGTTTTTGATCAATGGATCAATAAAATATAAATAAGCATGTTCTTTAAGGGCAGGTCGCCATTTTATTTCAAATTTTTTGAAATTTTCTTCCTCTTTTATTTCTGTTGTTTCCGTCATATATGTTATGAAGAGCTTACACAACATGGGCGAAACCGCATTAGTATTAATTACTAGTATGGAATTCTGGAAAGCGATTGACTTTTCTTTATAACTTTTTTGAAGTTCTCTGTTGTATTGTTGTATAAAGATTGAGAAATAGAATGCCAAAACTTTTTTTCCCTAAGATATTGTATTTTGTGCAAAATTGTATGGAATTCGGCAGTTTCACGAGATCTCACTGTTTTTTCAGAGACATTGTCCTTGTGAGCTTTATACTGACCTAATTTAATTTTGTATTTTGAAAAAGTGAATGCATCCAATCACTTGGATGAATTTACTAAATATCAACTAACAGGTGTTTTTTAAAAATCCCCTTTTATATGTTATACCATCCGGTATATGAGAAACAATTGAAGAGAAAATAAATGGGTGGATCACTTGATTCAGATGTCGATAGTATCCTTCTGTCTAAATTAAGTTAATCACCTTCAATATTACAGAAGCATATGTTGCTGGTTAGAAGGAAATTGCAGAAAACATTACTTGGGCTAGCTAAATCATCAATAGTTGACATTTATATCAATCAGCCTATTATAGAGGTGTATTTATTTGTTAATTATACAGCATTCTTACAGAGTTTAGGATTTTGTTTACTTTTCTATATATTTTTGATATTTGAGGAATTTACTAGACTTGAATTCACTTGATGTATAAAATGTATTGAACAAAAGTGAGGGAAATAGTTTTTCTTTAACCTATTTGAGTTTTTCCACCTTCCGCAATCTGAAAAAATAAAATACTACTAGGATATCATATCTCTAATAAAAAAAACTAATGGTGCACACTTTATTCGAATCAACTCATATTATATTCAGCGGCAAATTTTCTCGTGTTCATCTTTCATCAAGTAATATGAAATGATTACTGTGATGAACAAGACTATGAGGAATGTATTTTCATTTTAAAAATTAGTTAATTGTCATTGAGTTACTAAAATGAATCAACCTATTTCAATATCATTCTCAGAAAATAATTGCAATTATAACTGCTTATAGAGAAGAAGGAGATGCTTATCAAATTCTTTCACATTTCACAGATTCTCTGAAAAATTTGCTTAGTAGATACAATGTTTTATATCCTATTGAGGAGATAGTAACAAATAATTGCAAAAAAGGAAGTTTCGAGCTAGCATATAACTTCTGAGACAATCAAAACTAGCTCTTAATGATGATGAAGTGATCTTTATTGCTATATTGAAGTCTCTTTATTTTTGAATACCCTTTCAATTGGCCAAACATATAGGTTTCTGTCCATTGTGGAATATGAAATTGCGTTAAAGGTGATGATTATAATACGAATAATTGACCTTGTTATCTCCATGAGATAAGAAGAGGCAGGTTAAGTGTTTTTTTATTCAAATTTATGCAAACAAGTCTAAAAAAACTTTTTGTGGTTTATTTTAAACATGAGCTATCAATAATTTCACACGTTGGTTATTGAAAATCATTTCTGATTTCTATCAGATGTGACTTCTTCATGTGATAAGTTGTTTCTGTTATAAAATCGGGTTTAGATTTTTGCCATTTTTGGAACTAATAGAAACTATTTGACCAAAAACAAAGAGAACTCTTGCAATAATAAAAATTCCAAATTTGAAGATAGAATTTGCAATGCTAGATTCAGAAATTTAAATTACTGTGTTGAAAGTCGCCAACACGCCATCATCTATAAGATGATCTGTGGTAATAGGTATCTCATCAGGTGATGCTAGATAGAAAATAACGTATTCTCACTTCTTCCCGAGTCTTATTAAAAATTTCATGTTTCAACAATGTTCCAACTTTTTATCTTTACTGACTGTGGAAGAAGAATATTTATAGAAGCTAAAAGAATAGAGTGACTGCCCGTTGACATGCATCATTACTTTTTGATCAACCGTCGTGTATGATTTCTTATAGCTACGTTTTCTAATGAGATATTATATAAGATCCTACTATCTGAGCAGATGAAATTTTATAAATAACATTTTACACATTCGTTTTCTGTATATTTTCAGTTGATTCGACACTTGAATTGATGCAAGATATATCCACTAAGATATATACGGTTGATACATTATTGCCACTTATATCTTGAAAATTTGAATATTCTTTTCTATAGTTTTTCTCCAATTGATATCATTTCAGTGTCATTTTCCAAAAGGAACTACAAAACTTATGTAGAGATGTAGGCTTTCAGGGCTGGCGTCAATGTTTTGGTTTGTTTCCGGGTCTTGCCGTGGTTTTCTTTCGTTATAATCTCCAAACGTTTCCATTGCAACTGCTGCTGATTTTTCGCACACTTTCTGTAATGGCGGGTACGCGGGTACTTCCCGCGCGATTTGAATTACTTGGCTTCCATTTTGCCGCTGTTCAATGCTGTGTGCCAGATCTTTGGTAGATATGTTCTCTCTTCCTCTCTGTTGAAGTTCTCTTGGTGTTTGTGTATTTCTATGGCTTCCAAATACATTCTTTTTGAATAATGATTCGATGTTGCTAGCCTCTCGGTATTTTCAAACAGGATATTGTGTTTCATGTCTGACAGTGCAAGTTCACCGACTACACAGACTTGTCTGTCTGTCCCAATGGGCAACTCCGCTTGTGCTCGGCTATAGGCGGGTACCAATGCTTCTTTTCGTCTGACCGATATAGAATTTACCACAGTTACATGGAATCCTGTAAACTCCCGCCGATTTGAGTGGATCTCTGCTGTCTTTTGCTGATCTCAGACACTCCGGTATTTTCTTCGTTGGTTTGAAGACGGTGTTTTCTCCTTATGTAAGTGGCACCTTCTACGTATGGCAGATAGATAGTGCTTAGGGTTGATCTTCACTGGTGTTTCTCTTCTACCTTGGACTCGTAGCGCAGCGGATTATGTTTTTTTTTTCATAGCCGTTTGCTTGTAACACAGTTGTTAGGTGTTTTATTTTGTCGTTTTTGAACTATTTCATGGTCAATTAATTCAATAAATGTCTAACAGCCCACAGAGCATTTGGAATTTGCCGACTAAGAGTGTAGCAAAACACAGATTCGCAATATGCACATATGTAAATTAATTCGAAACAAGTAAAAGTCCAAAGATCATAGTAACGACGAGGGAAACCCCAAATACATATATTCATTTTATTATATGATTACTCGATAATGAGCTTTGGTGTACTGTCACGATTTGCCGCGACTTCTGTTTCCGGTACATAAATTAAAATTGACAAAAAATTATTATTGTTGGAATATAGGGAACAAATGATTATCCGAATTGAACTACTATAATGGCTACAAATATTTTAAAATTTATGAATAGAAATATTTTAGTCATTTTTGAAAGGTTGGCAATAAACGACTGTCAGCAGCGCTAAATCAATTTTCGTTCTTTACAAAGTTGGGGTAAAATGGGGCAAAGTTAAATCTTCCTAAACCGAGTGGAAACCGCGGAATAATAATAATAATAATAATAATACTAATAAATCTTTATTTTTCACATTCACATTCAAGCAGTAACTGACAAAAACGTCATAATCAATATAAATAAGAATTTAAAAGATATGAACACAGTTATTATGAATATTAAAGAAGTAAAATATATAAATATATAGAATTATAAAAATTTTTTAGAACCTACCGGCAAAACCAGCCTACAGATACTGCTACCGCTTATATATTACAATATTGTATTGGGTGAATCAGTAGGTTTACACAGTGCTCCAATCCGCAATTATTGTATGTATGAATTTCAAAATTCAAGGGGTTCCAAGCGGAACCGATATTTTAAATATTCAGCAAAAAAAAACAAGTTGACAATATAATTGTTATACTGTGAACTCGGTTCAGTATTGTTGAAAATTTTCGAGTCTCGACTAAGAGTAAATATTAACGAGAGACTAAAGGACAAATATTGTTTTTATCTGAAAACAGGCAATGACAATAAGATTAGAATATTGGTCAAGTCAGATTACTTTCAGAAGATTGATAATGCAATTGAAAGCTGTTCCTAAAATAAATGACGGAGCACATTGCTTAGGATGATTTCAGAAGAGAAAAACACTCTCAAGAAATGTCAATTTTATCGCACCAGCTTTGCGTAAGAGTGTCCAGGTCACTAATTCTGTGATATTTGTAAGATGGGACCTGTCAAATTCAAAACCGTCTCGATCTCATAATCAATTTTAAGTGTGGTTAATTCAAGCGGATTCCTGGAAAGCCAACTATATACTTTCGTTTCCATATCGATTTAGATCCGATATACGGATACAAAGAGAAAAGTAAAACAGGGAACTTCATTTCGAGTCAATAACACATTCAAGTATATTACGTTTTGTAAAGTGACCGAAAAGTTGAAGAACTGCTACAGTCGAAAAGAGAAAACATACTCCGGGGTGGTAGACCGTGTTTGATTGGATTTTGTAGTACCTTTTTCGTCGACTAGTGTGGCAGACATCTTCAGCGGTATATCTGTCCCCCCCATACGAACGACAACTCTCAGAAATTGAGAAACTTGTGCGACCTAAGAACTAACGAGGTCTTACCTTTTAACGTGTGATTCCTAACATTTTCTTATATAATTCTAAATTTAATAAAAATCGAATTTTCATGTAATTATTGGATCGCGGTTGGAATTTAATAATAAATGTTATCCATTCAATATTATTGATCACGAAACTGTATAAAGTTCGATCGAGTAGTGTCGTTGAAAGTTGGAAAAGGGGGGAATATAACTATACATCGTTCCGGTTTTTATTATGATTTCTATGAAGTTTTGCTCGATTGACCAAAAATTCCATATTTAATATTATTCATTCAATCGATTTATTCTTTCCTGCAGCACAAAATACATCGAAAATACATATCCTCCGATAACAACGCCCAATTATAACTCGAATAATCGTGTTGTGTGTCAATAATCTAATCAGTTGTCTCCATTCCTTCTATCTAATCTCGGAACGTATAGGTAGCATGCTATTGGTAGATAATATTATGTAGCAAAGAAATATTTTATCTCTGTAATAAATATCTTATCCGGGAACAAAGGCTGTAGCAGTTGCACAGGATGTGTAATTGAAAACGGTTTTGAAAGTAATTTTTTTTAAACTATTTAGCAGATAAATTTGCGTCATCACGCTATTATGTGAATTACCCCAGATAATTCAGGTATTCAACTGACAAAAGAAAGTATATTTGATTTAAAAATACCGTAGATTGCCGAGGAGAATGGTGTGTTGAATGCTACCTAGGACCATACGAATTATTTTTTAGTTTTTAGTACATTATCTACATCATTTTTTTCTTTTCTTTTTCAATGACACCTTTTTAACATAAACATTTTTATACTAATTTCATTTCAATTGAATCAAATTATAAATTACTATAAAAACAAGTCGCCGAATCAAATAACTGAAATAACTCATAAGGAAATTCAAAAAATATGTGAACAGCTTTCACGAATCTGGCAAGCTGCAGAAATATTTTATTCTAATGAAAAATCTAGTCTTTGATGGATGATTTTATCATCATTCCGTTTTTATAAACCTTGACAATAAATTAATAACCACTTATTCACTCGTTATTTAACCATATGGTGAAATAGTGGTTCTTCGTGTTAGAGAAATGCTATAAATGACCATGGCAACTGACAATACTACGTTTATCTCAATTACTAGATGCGAGCCTTTAAAAAAATTTATGATATCTTCATCAAACATTTGAAAAAATAGTTCTGTTGGAGAAAAATTTGCATTTGCCTTTTGCATTGGTTGTCATTATTGCAGATGGTTGCAGATCCTTTTTTTCCCATACATATTTTTTTCCTAGAAGATGTTTGTAAAAGGCTAAGCGTTGAAGTTCGTCAGCTGGTTAATGGAACGAACAATTTCAGAACAACAATTTTTTTAGAGGTCCGGGTGTAGAGACTTTTTCATTGTGAATTTCTTCCTTTTTCCGAATCTTTTATTTTTAATTCTATAGTTTGACAGTTTTTTAATTATCAACGAAAAATGAAATGCCTACTTTATTCGTCTTTATGTTGATAACAATTGCAGTTTTTTGTGTGCTGTAAAATCATCCATTCTGAATTCAAACTTGTGAACTAGACTATATGCCCAAGAAAATGAAACATACTGGAATATTGGACGAGTCGTTTTTTTGTGTAGGAAGTCGGTTTTTCACCTAACTTTTTTGGGATTTGTTCATCGTGGTGAACTAAAAAGTTTGCCCTTTTTTATACCTGTATAAAGTTATCCATTACTATTTTTACATATTTCTGAAATACTTTTCTCTTGTTTTTATTCTGAGGTTTATTTAGTTAAAATAACATCAATGATGTTACATTGAAGATGTAGATATAAAGACACCCCAGCAAAATGAACATGAACAATTATGTTCCTTTGTTAAACCTGTACAAGGTCGGTATAAGGCTATAATATACCAAGAAGCTAATCAAGTTGTGTCCTCAGGTACAGTTTTGCCCATTTTCCTGTTCATTTTGCCAGGTATAAGGGTCTCTTACAATTGGCAGGGTTTCGATTTGTTCCCCTGTGTGGGAATCCATTTTGACAAATGTCTAAATGCAATGGATTAATTTCTTTGATAAGTACGACATTGTTCGCCAACATTGTCTTAATTTAAGTGCTATTATACTGCTTCTATGCATTTCGAAAGTCTGATTTGCTACCTGTTTTGGGAGGCAATAACATAATTCTTGGTTATTGCAATTACATTTGTGTACAAATGAATATTAATAAGTACTATTCCACGAAAATTCCGTATCCAATATTGACAATAGACTGTGACAAAATCCCTTTGCAGGAATGAATATATTATTAGAAACAAAAACGCTCTAAAATAGTGCTGTAACAAATTTTATTATTCAAGAGACAAAGATGACGATGTACATACGAGTTTCTTTTCTTTTCCTTCCTACATTTCTCAATAATACATCTTGGCAAAACCCGACATTCTAAAAATATCAACTGTATTGATTTTGTAGGTCTGTGTTTATAATCTTTTAACCTGCAACTTTAGCAGAGGTTAGCATTTCCAAGTATCGTCAGATCAGAAACTTACCTGCAAAAGCTAGACAACAAAGGAATTAAGAAAACCATTGCTACACGTGTCCCTGGTCTTCCAGAATGTAAATCATGAAATCTTTATGACTACACTATTTATGCCATGACGATTTGCTTAGGATATTCGGTCCTGAGGCAAAACCATGAATCTGAAAAAAAAAACTAATTTCACTTATGTACGTGGTTAAATTTAGGTTGGTGTTGAATTTCCTATAACGAAACCACGAATGTAAAATAAACCCCTATAGGTCATTTCCTTAACTTAAAAACCGTGGAAACTGCTAAAGTCTGTCCATCCAACAAAGTAACCCAAACAATGATAGATGCGTGATCGAAGCATGATCATCAAGCCTATTTGCATCTATTGGGTGAAATAAACAAGCACTATGCCTGATGATGTTTTGGAGCACTCTGTTGCTCAGATGGACAGATTATAGTATCAAAAAAAGTGTGATCGTTACTTGACTGTAGAACTGGATTTCAAAAACACCTTTTTAGTTATTGGAACTTCTAATCTCCAACATTTCACAAAAAATATAGCCATCCACTTTCATGAGTAAATATTGCTGTGGCCAGTGGGCAAGTACAGTCCTTACAATAACCGTGAAGTATTTTGTGGTTCTAGATCCTCCTGGATGAAAATACGGAACGAGATATAAGTAATAGTGTTTTCAAGTTTTATTTTTGTATCACTGAACATTTTATTGAGACGTTCACCTTCCCGTACTGTCTCCCATTTTCACATTACATGGCAATCTTAGATATTTCAGCGGTAGAGTACTGTATTGACCTAGGGTTCCATGTAACTTCCTAGCTTCATCTATCGAAAACAGTTTTCTCACACCAGAATGAAAATACTGTCTCATGACGCGCGTTCAGCTAAACATATAAGTATCATCAAGAGATGATCATACAACAAAAAGAAATCCAAAGGTGTAAGATCAGGTGATCTTGCTGGTTACTCCACTGGACCCTGTTGTAATGATTCATTGTAGAAACCACCAACTAACAGGCACAACATTGTATATTTTCCAAGTTTCCAATAGATGTTTTTGTGTCCATCCCGTTAAACGTCTTGATACGTACCCTATAAAATTCTTATTTTTTTTGTTAGACAAAATAGTAGAAAATATAGTGATTTTACGAAGTAACTTATCGGAATACACTAGACGCTTGTCCATTTGTACACCGGTATAAAGTTCTCCTATATTAATTTTTATTTTTTTCATATCGGGTACGGTAAACAGTCACAAAAAATGTCAATAAAAACTCTGTCATTTTGTTCCAATGTTCCTCAATGCAACATTTAGAACAAATTTTAAAAAACCAAATGGAAGTAACGGGAATAGATACCATTCAAATGATGTCTTGCTGGACCCTATTGTCATTAAAACAAATATACGGGGTAGCCGCTCTCCACAGATAAGTTGAGGTTTGGATAAGAATTTCATAAAAAAAAATTGATACGCCTAAAGCAAAAATTGATGTAATTAAAATTATTGAACACGTCCGTCTCTAAGGTGAAAGTGGTTGTATTCTTTAGAACTCACTGTATGTATTCCTGTTATGTTTAGATTTACTATTCAGAAAAACAGGATAATGAACCTCGTCGACATTAGTACAACTGAAAATTTACAAGATACTATTTCTTGATGTTTTTTTAAATGTTCTTCAATTTCCTCACTTTTTTTAAACGCCTTTGTAAAAAGATATCGCCAGTAGATATATTTACTTGTTGCAAATGAAGCACCTTGTAAATTTTTGTATTTTCGGGTTTTGCTTTGTATTCATATTTCCTAGTAATTTTCGGTCTGACCACTATTTCACGAGCAATTTAAATTTGACTGTTTATCCAAACCTAGAGAAATCACAGTTTTTGGAGTTGCTTTCCGATAAGTTCGTTAAACACTCGAGATCGTGTCAAATTTTCATTAAATTTTTTAACGATTTTAGATGTTAGTAATGTTCGAAAAAAAAGGTAGTCATAGATAATGTTTTAACGGAGATTCGGTTGTATACACCAAGGCCGTAAAATGTCAGTTGGTTACAAAAATACCTGGTGGGTTATACTAATTTTATGCCGAAGCAATAAAAAACCGTTATGGCCTTCTGGAGTCGAAATTCAAATTGTTTGGGTATTTACAAGCACCAACCAAGTGTAACCAAATTACTATATAGAGCCAATTGGCATAGCAAATAGATTGTCACCCTAATCTGAATTTACTTAAAATGTTGCCTTTAAATAAACCTGTAAACTGTCTCTTCAAAAACTAAACAGCGAATTTCTATCAAAATATATTCACCAAATTTCTATCAAAATATATTCACCAAATTAATTAAACAAAATTAACAATCTCTGTTAGCAACAATGATCTGGACAAGACTAACTTTTCCTAAAGATAAATAATAACTCAAAAAAACCCACACTTCTTTTATACAATAAGTAACACTATGAATCATGTCTCTCCGAATCACAAACCCAATTTCAATTTTCATTTGTTTTTCAGTATGGTTGAATATTTATTATATATTGTACTTGATAAACATTTTAGATTTTTAACGTAGCAACAGTTCGTAAATAACTTGTTTTTCCTTGTTTATTTCTTAATCAAGATTAAGATTAAGTAATTCGTTACTTTGATTACGTCTAATAGTCATTGTAAAATGAAAGGTCAAAGTGAAGTCTCTGAAATATAATATTTTTGAAGTGACTGTTTGGAAGTTGTGGAGTAGAAATTGCTTAATCTGTTGTGACCTTGACCTCGACCTTTACTTTGAAATGAAATGCCTTATAAAGGCAATAATTGTTGATATTGTATTAAATGGTGTTATTGAGTTACTTGTGCTTAACCCTACATTTGCATTTATACACAGAAATGGCTTTATGTTTTCACTTGTGAAAGTAGCACGAGAAAACACTTGCCAGCGATCACGTGAATAGAAGTCGGGAATTTACATGGTCAGTGATTTTACAAACTTGAAAATTTTTCAAATGCAAAAGACGTGCTAGAACTTTTTTCCACGCTATTTCATAGAAATTGTGACTCTACGCTGTATACCCAGATTTGCTAGTATTGAGATTTTAGAGCCGATTCACACAGGATGGACATACCAAACACGCGGAAGAGACAAAAGTCTGCGCCAAGTCCGCGCTCATTGACTAATAACTTTAGATTCTAGGAACAAATTCATTTAATTTTACATATAACAAAATAAACGTACCTGAGTTTGCAATATTCAACTAATTGCCAACTTCAACAGGTTTAGTAGATTTTCTCTTCGAGTACACGTTTCCAAATATAATACATCATACGGGGTTTGCCTTTTATATCTTGGGATTAGAGAACAAAAACAAATATTAATCATCGAAAATCACTTTGTTTTTCAAAATATTTCCTATGAAGATCTATACACTTTTGCATGCGTTTGAACCAATTGTCGAAGCACTTTTGCCACTCTGAATGAGGTATCTTCAAAACATGCATTCTGAATGTTGCAACCGCTACTTCAGGTGTCGAAAAACGCTCAATTCGTTCAATTCCTGGACGATAATCTGGGAAAAGTGCGGAGGGGCGTTGTCGTGAAGCTGGATTGGACCTCTTCTGTTGACCAGTGTCGGCTACTGCTGACGCAATTTTCGGTACATTCACGTACCATGGTCTTTCTTGGTAGGTTTTCGTCTTTGGGAAGTGCCAAAAAAAGATCGTTTTGTTGCGCGAAAGCGAAAAAGAACAGACTTCAAAACGGGACAATTTATGTCGATCGTGCTCCTTGAAATCGTGGTGAATTCACTTTTCAAACTTTTTGTCCATTTCAATATGTTATAAATCATGAAAAATCGTATAGGACCCCAAAATAGGATAATTTTGTTCAATTCAACTGATCTTGTGGGTCTAACCGTTTCCGATATAGCAATTGTGGTAACAGCTAAAATAACAGCCTGTATATTTACACAAATTATCATCCAGTTCAAAACAATTTTTGAAAGGAAGGAATGACTTCAAAATAAATCGTTCACAAAGATGTGTAGATCATGTATTGTAACGATTAAACGTTACATTATTTATAATCAAATATATTATTCATATGAGCTCAGTATCTATTCGTTTTATGAATCAATCAACAATTAATTCATACATACGAGAGCATCTTGCGGAGGATAGCCGAACTATCATACTCATTGAATTTTATAGAACGCAATCTTAACTTTGGGGCATTTGACATGAATGAATGAAACACGCATGACCGATATCGATATTTTTGGAATCGATCTCCTTGTCGATCGATCAAGGTAGCAGGATCGATTTTGTTTCTTGATCGCTGATTTTGTAACATATCGTTCAAAAATATCTCAAACATTTCTTCTTTTTCTCAGATAGAGATTGTATAAAGTGTTTCTTATCATTAACAGTACATCAGGTACGTGAAAGGAGAGTTCCTAATAATTTAAAACCTTTTTTTTGCTATCAGAAGAAAGGAAATGTGCACTACTTCATATAATCCATATCTTAAATGATCTTGATAATCGTTCAAGATTCAAATGATGAGCGTTTCCTTTTCTAGATATTTTCAGGTTATTATCGGCAGGGAGTATTTATTTAATTTTCACGACTTCGTGAAACGAAAATTTTTCACTTTGGCTGCGTTTTAATTTTCACAGCATTTGGTTCTATGAGGAATGAAATTCCAAAAGGCTTCAATCAATTTGTTCCTGATAGAGGCTGAAACTTGTTCATGGCCGGAAAATTGAGGATAGAAGCGCAGTATCCTACATGGTATCCTGTGAATCAAGGCTGGAGATGATTCTGGGTGAGTATTAATGCACACATTTTATCATTTTCAAAATCTGTAATTGTGTGTAATATCTCACCTAGAGTCATTTTCATCTGAGCCACCAGGTCCAGTGGGAATAATTCTCGAAAGTGGAATATTATGTCCCTTCTGTTACCTTTATTTTTATCGAATGCCTCCTTGAATTATTGCCTTCCATTGAAGATATTCATTTTGAATCAATCCACTTGAAACTTGGATTTCATAAAATTTCATGAAGAAATTATTGATTATCTCCATTTTCGGAACTCTTTTCGTCAGTATCAGATGTTTTGATTGATATCTTTTTAGTATAGCTTTTTTTTTCTTTTCAAATCACTTGTAGATATCATACTAGATAGTAATCATTGTTAGTTCATGGTTTGAACACCTATGTAAATAGCTTTCAACATATATTCAGTAATGAATAAGTCTCTCGTTTTCTTGAAACGACTCCCACGTCGCTCCAAGTCATTCAAAGGGTGAACATTGAACCCCACCAGTCAACATAACTGGCAGGTGACTATCAAGTCGCTCAAGAGGTGTATATCGAAGCCCGCCACTAAATCCTTCTGTCTTCCAAGGGGTGAATATAGAAACCCTATAGAAGCCACCACATAAGGGGTAAATAACGAAGCTCATTGTTACCACCAAACAGGTACACCATCTGGTGAATTGTAAATATCAAACACTCATTTTATTATATACCATATACATTTGGTTATTGTTTTATTGTTTTGCTCAACATAGAGGGAAGTTACTGTTATCTATTTGAAGGGAAGCTTGAATTTTCATCCTTTTATATATACAAAAAATTCTGGCGTCCAGTCAAAATTAATTTCAAGATCCTTGCCTGACACATAACAAAATCTGAAACTGGCAAGTCAGTCCAATGAATACCACTCCAATCTCCACTGAATCAGCCTGGCAATTCTGAAGTAACTACTTCGGTATAGCATAAAATCTACTGTCAGATACAAAGTGGAAGAAAAAGCCCTATCGAAACAACTACTTTCATTTCAACATTGGATAATACCAAAATTATTTTTTTATTCAGTTTACATCTCAAAACATTCCTTATGTTAGTGAAACAGAGTTAATTCATAGGGACGCTACATAATGTATCAAAAAGTTACTTACGAATATCCTACTTACATGAAACACCATCATCCTCAATGACGTACTTCGAAGTTTCGGAATGAGACACCTCATCAGTACTTTTTTCGATAACGTACGAAGTAAAAGTGCTCAATTCTTTCATACCATTACTGCTTTATGTTACCGGATGAGACAAATCTACTCGGGTCACGATGACTGCACGTAAAGACATTTAATGCTTATTTAAATGTATCCGAGCCGAGAGAATCTTGTTTGAATTGAACGGGTATTTTTTCAGAGAGATTAGTTCCACGGAAGTGAGCTCTTTGTATGATCCACACATCTTTGTAAGCAGTTTATTTTGTACACAATTGATTTTTTTCTTCCTCTGGAGGTTTTCCTCATTTTCTATATGAAGATGTGGAAGTAGAAAGCCACTCAAAAAATATATCCCTTTCAATTCAAGTTGCTATCTGTTTCACGTCATACAGTCAAACCTGAGCTGTGCAGTAATATATGGAACAAACGATAACGTCAGAACTAAATGGCACAATATGATCCGATGTTACCAAACTGATAAGGAATATAACTTACAGAAATTTTCAACCCAGCTAGTGACACCTGATTTTGAAATCCCTTCAAGTTTGAGTGAATTGCAAAGTAACACAAGTATTGCAAGAAAATAGAAAAAAAACAATCGATCTGAGGATAGCCAACTCAACTAATAAAACAAAAACCACATGACAGTTGGTTAACCAAATAAAAAAGAAACCCAACCAAG
>WOGR01001085.1:0-21266 GCA_015342045.1 Leptinotarsa lineolata
TGACATGTAACAATTCATGACTGACTTGGGTTATCGTGATAACAGTGAGAAATTATGTCTCACTGTAATGGCGGATATGTTTCACTGCGTGAGAAATCTTTCGTTTTGAACGTATGAAAGCGATGAGAAAGTGGCACATTGTATAGCATCCGTAGAAAAAATATTTTATGTGACGTATCTACTCGATTTAGATGGCACGTCCGCATCGGAAAATATACCCGCGGAGCCCTATTTTCGGCGTTAAATTGAAATTCAAAAAATAGAGATACGAGTTTTTGTTTTTTGATTCTTTATAGGGTTTGAAATATTTGCAAAACCCTAAATACCTTTTTTACATCTCAATTTGTTTATAACTTTTGCAATTTTATGTATTAAAAAAGGGTTTTAGCACATTTTTTTAGATATTATTTCGGATCGAATGAGCCATTGCACATATTTTTCCAACCATTATCTCTAATTTTGATCATCTTCAACTTGTGAACTAGAATAATAGAGCTGCATAGCGAAACCTTGTTGCATCAATACAACAAAAGAGCAGAGAAAATTCCTCATGTTCTATGCGAATTTGAGGCACTGGATCGCAAAAGGCAAGCAATTTGAAAAAAAAACTGATTTATATCTAGGAGACTATGACCAAAATCCAAACGAAGAACCTATACACACTTGTATAGTGAACAAGATTGTCAAAATGGGCGTAAGAAAAAATGGAAGTGAAAACTCAGTCTCATAGATTGCTGCATTGTTTTTAGGAGATTGAGAAGAAATTAATCAAACGGTTCCAAGGTAGCAAGAAAAAACTTATAGCTCAATTTTCAGTGGGCATACTTTACAACAAACAATTCATTCTTGAAATTGCCTTTCTGAAGTCAATATCCAATCAAATTATTGCATTTCTGATTACAACGGCCAAAATGGATGGATGAGATCAGCATTCCAATGATACTGTTTCTATGTACTCAAATTATCGTTCTTGGAAAATCAGAATGGGAACAGTTCGACAGTTTATTATCAAATAATTTGATATTTCTTTGCATGCATAATTTGGAAAAGTAAATATGCATGGCATTTTATTCCATAAGAAATTTCTTGGCTCCTAGATCTGAGCGTCTGGTTAGTTAAAAATATATTCTGGGTCAAATCCCAGGTCAAACAATTTTTATTATATGTTCATTGGGGTGAAAAAATTAATGTTTTTTATCTAGACTGGTGAAATTATTTCGTAATTATCACTGTCCTTGGGCTATTACTACTGATTTTTTTTAACTCGCCACGAAAACACGAACTGTGGTATGTGGAAAGTGTTTATTCAACTTTAATTTGTTTGTATTTTTTCACTCAGTGTACATCAACTGTTTCATAATTCTATCCGCAAATTTTTGTTAAAGTTCAGAGATAAATTTTCAACTTTTTTGCAGGACTATTAGCCGGTTGTAAATAATTCTGAAATTCTCGAGGGTAAGCACACACATATGGTTCAGCAGATCCCCAAGTTCTAATTAATTTTCCCAGCAACAATATTTACGTTAGTAGCCCTCCGAAGGGACCCGAGTGCAACTTAATTGCTTTGAAATGGGAGCAAATATATGTATAAAAATGAGCTGCAGAGATTTTTCCACTCTATGAACTTCATATAGGTACTTGACTGCAAACATTTTCTAAACTGTATTCACGATTTGGTCAGTTGAAGTCGAATTAATGATTTGCTTTTGTATATTTTTTTACTCTTTTTAACCATCTGCTTTATAGACTGATCATATCATAACTGTTCTGCCGTTACTTTTGTGCTATTTTTGATACCACCTCTTGAAATTATTTGCTTACACACCTTTTCCATTATTATCTCAATTTGCAGAACAGATCGAAAATCTTCAAGACTATTTATCGAGGGAATAATGCAAAACAGATCGGTTTTCAATTCAAGGCAGACATTTTTCTGCCATAACCTTAATTTTCATACCTCCTACACCGCTCTTTGATGGCCGTTACGCTTAGAATTCAAATAGGGAAAGTACTAAGTGTGACACATCACTTATAAGTTATTTTTATGTCAAAGCTATTATCCGTATTTGTTGACCGTAGTCTACAGGCTTTTATATCTAACGTTTCGGCTACAACTGAGGTATACATTATCAATGACGATATGGCAATGCATAAAATGTTTTCGCCGTTTATACCATATATTATCCGTAAGTATTATGCTGTAGATCATGACCCCCCCAACCCGGAAATATAGTTAGCCGTGAAAATTTTTGATCAATCGCTTTTATTGGGAACCATCAAAATTACTATGACGTTCTGAACTACGTCGCAAAAAAAAGTGAATAATTTGACACTGACATTTTTATAACGGTTTCGCAACACCAGTGTAATCCCTAAATACCTACAGGGCGAAGGGAAATTTCAAGATACCATGCGTTGACAGTATTTATAAAAACACTTGGCTTCACTAAGAGTGAGGATTCATCATGATAGAAAAGATGCATGAAACTGATGAACATCCAAATCAAACTAGGAAATTCGTTGCATTGGAGTGAGTGAGACAAACTTGAACGTCTTTTGGCGGACATGATGGAAAAAACAAAACTAGCCGATATATGAAAAATTCATTTCATTAAAGAAATTGGTTCGATTTTTCATTACCACGTTTACGACGTTTCGATTGTTAGTATCCACAATCGTCTTCGGGAGATAACTGGACTTGTCCTTCAGGAAATAGCTTTTTATAGATCATTGGAGCGCTTTCACCTATCCCCTTTTCCCTCTCTCCGCTTCATCGCTTTGGCGGGAGTTGACCGTTTTCCTGCTTGATTACAGTTTTCCATAATTTTATTGTATATTTACGCTAGCTTGGCTGAATGCGTCGTTGAACAACATATATGCAGCTTCTTCAAACGTCCTGTTTGATCAGTGTCCCTCCCTGTCGATGATCCCAGCTTGGGATAACTCGATGTTGAGAGGAAGTTCAAAGAAGCCGCATATATGTTGTCCAACGACGCATTTAGTCAAGAGATACGTAGCATATGAAAAACTGTAATCAAGCGGGAAAAAAGTCTCCCGCTGAACTGGTGAAGTGAATAGAGGGAAGAGGGGATAGGTGAAAGCGCTCGAACGACCTATAAATAGTCATCTCTCAGAGGAATGGTCCAGTCATGATCCAATGACCATTGTGAATACTAACAATCTGAATGTCATGAAGTAACTTGGTTTAAAATAATTTTTTGATTTGTATTCTTTCTTCAAATTTCCCTTGGGGCCGTTCAAGTAATACGTCAGCATATTTATTACAATTAATTACCTCCCATCCCCCTTTTTCAGCAAAAGAAAGCGAAGATTCTACCCCTTTCCCCTCTCATGCTTACGGGATGTTATAGGCATTTTACTTTTAATGTATTCTGTTTTCTTTATTGATTCATAAGCAGCAGTTATAAGTTCAGAAATGAGAAAATAAATTCAGGATAAAGGACTTTAACGCACATAATTTTCATCTGAACAAACTTTATTGACACGGTATTCAACAAAGAGTAAGGTACAAATATTATAATCTTAAGTAATGTTACGAACAAAACAAACTTCTTTGAAATTTTTGGTATACATATCAATTCCAATCAACAGTCTTCAGTCCATGACACTCGAATCCATGATTCTAAGGTTTCAATGACACGATGTTTGCTGTTCAATGTTGTGTTTCTGCTCACTTTCATTCGATTTTGGAATGTCTTCGTCGTTCTCTTCAAGCCATTCAACATCGTGGTCCTCTAAATTTCGAATAATGCACATCAGTTCATTGGCATGACGAGCAGTGATTCTTATAGCCCTAACTTTGACATCAGTGTGCTTGTTAACTTTTTTATGGATCTTCTCGATGTCGTGATTTAGCGACTTGACAGAAGCATGATGAAGAGCACACGTTTTGCATGTTCGACTTGATAGCTTCAATTTTACCGTCGGATAAAAAAGATCGTAAGGAATTTGCAGGAAATCTTTGAGTGGAGCATTTAAACGTGGAGATAAATTGAATGGAAGATTGAGAAATTGCCGTCCATCATCCAAAATCACGTAATCAACTGTTTGTTTTACTTTTACTGGTGATGGAAGAAGCTTGTTGTCTAGTAATCTGAATAGGCCATTTCTTGTACGACAACATTCTATGTTTCTGTATTTTACAATTTGAAGCAAGTATTGGTTTTCACGCACATGTTCTGTATACCATTTAATGTCTCGCAAATCAGAAAGATCTTGTTCGCCTGGCCCTACTTATTTTGCAGTAACATGATAGACATCAATTTCCATCTATTTCCATCAAACTCCATGCTTCAGCTAACATATTTTCTGCAAACTCGAAATTGGATATTTCTAGATGTTCATTGATTGTAACGCCACATTTATCCAAATGAGACCCAAAATGGTCATGAAGCAATATCAAACCAGCCAGTTTATGACTAAGAGGAGCCATTCTGCGCTCTACTCTGTTATACGCATTTCTGCCGGGAGCATTGGTAGCTAAAAACAATGCATCCAGATCATGTCGCTTGAAGTTTTGGTTAAGGTTAGGTAAGGCTCTCCATCAACCGTCATGATTACCATTGGTTTTATCAATCAGTGGTTAGTTTAAGCTAATGCTTGAAACTCTTCAAGTTCGAGAAGCTTCTCGAAAATTACTACTGTTGACGTAATCACAATCTAGACCCCCCATCTCTCATGTCAATGAAAAATTAGCAGAGCAAAGACCCCTATTATAATTATTATTATGATTTTCGTACGCCACGGCAAGAGGCAGATTCAGGCAAGAGATGGACCTGGGAGTTCCTCGGGGATCGATTCTAGGTCCGCTCATTTTTTTGTTATTTATAAATGATCTACCTGACCATATTAATTCAGATTCTGTAGTTCTCTACGCAGATGATACTACATTGGCCACTGATTCAGACAGTCCTAAAGACGTACAAAAAAAAATAAATGATTTATCGGAAGAATTCATAAATTGATGTGAGAGAAATTTCCTGATAGTGAATGCAGATAAAACAGTTTGTATGCATTTCCATTCTAGATGGAGATCTGTGACTGGTTTTCAAATGGCCGTCAGAAATAGTACTATTCATCTTTCTGAAGTTACGAAATTCCTTGAAACTTATGTAGATAGTGAAATGAATAAGCAAAAAAGTGAACACAGGTTATTATGCTATATTGCAATTGAAAAATATGTTTAAGACCAGTCAACTCATCAATGTATATTATGCTCTAATCTACTCCCACATATCATATAACATCAACTATCCAGCAACTTAAGTAGAATATTTGTTTCCCAAAAAAAGAATTATTCGACTCATTTTCAGTCTAAGGCCAGATGAATCCTGTCGAACATATTTTCGAAAATATAAAATTTCAACAGTTCCATGTATTTACATTTTCAAATGTATAATGTTATTTATGCAAAATGTGGAGATGTATCAAACAGTTTCTCAGTGCCATGATTACCCAAATAGAAATGGAGACCCCATCAGACTTCCTGCACATAGCTCATCACATTACAAAAAAAGCCCTTCATATAAAGGTATACAGTTTTTCAATCATCTTCCCGCAAACCTGAGAGAGCAACGTAATAAAAACTCTTTCAAATCAAAATTGAAAGGATATTTGCCAGATAAATGCTACTATAGTACCAAAGAATTTCTTGATGCAAAATAAAAATGTGTTTGCTCGTATGTATCAATAAATAATTTTATGTAAGTATGTGTGTACAAATCTATTGTATAGTGATATTTCAATACTGTTGATTGTGAATGTATCTACCATCGCATGGTTTTTATTTTAATTTGTGACGTATCCTATATCACGCTATATGTGATCTGTAAGGATTGAATAAAGATTATTATTATTATTATTATTATTATACAATGACAGTCCGAACTAATGAAATTCACCGTAGAAAATTGACAACCACTTAACAATAACTGCTATAATAAGACATACTTGTAATTCACATGTTACTATATTTTATACTGCATGTAAATGAAAAATGGTGCATCAAGTCTTTGGAAAGTTTTTTAAAATATCCAGGGTACAATTTCAAAACCCTATTTTTGAAACTGATAAAATGCGATGTAGAACATCAAAATCAAACTAGGAAATTTGTTGCATTGGCGTGATTCAAACAAACTTGACCGTCTTTTGGCGGATAAGATGGAAACAGCAAAACTAGCCGACATATAAAAAATGCATTTCACTTTCTGAGAATACTATAAACAATTTCTTAGGCTGTTTGTTATAGCATCTCGGGTTACTTTCCATAAAAGTCTTCATTTAGCATTCCTCCAGAATGACGGTTCATCATGAGGTGTATGTATCTTTGCTGATGTTTGTCTCTAAACCCACTAAGTCTCAATAGTGGAACTTTCGAAATACCGGGCGCCCTTTCGTGGAAGTAATGTAGGGTTCTACCAGGATGGACCTTTCTTTCCTAGCTACTCATGGGACCTCACGACATAATCCGATCATGTGTCTATAGACGAAAAGGACTTCGAATAAACGACTCAAACTGTCCTTTTCGAAACATCGAATCGAGAGTAAGAGCTTCTCTATTCTCCAACTCTCCATCTTATTAGCCTTTCCTGTGCGACCAGGGAGAGACTTATCATTTTCTGAAGAACAGAATATTTTATGAATCTGCTTCGCACCAAACTCTTGAGTGATATGAGCAGAATCTATATCAACAGAGAAAACAAACTCCCGTTAGCAGGTCAGCAAGTGATGATTCATTCAAACTAGAAGTGAAAAAGCCTTGCATGGCTGAATCTACTGCTCACATATTGGAAGGTTGCTGTTGTCGATGAAATGGGAATCATGCATCCTGAATATCCGACAACCTCAATACCGATCAATCAACTAAAATTCCATCAGTATGTTATTCTGGATGCCATAGAGGATATTCAAGAAGATAATTTACAAGATGGAGTAGTAGAAAGCCAAAAACTTTCTTCCCCAATAATTTACAGGTACGTGCTATTTCTGAGTCGCACATTTCGGCCTGCATGGCTACAGGTCTCCTGGCTAATGGATGCAGTAAGTACTTTGAAGCCATGAAAGGATGTTTTTTGAATAAGTTACAAGAGACCTATTTCCCGAAAGACACAAATATGTGTCGCTTACCTACCTGATGGAGATATTCGTAGAATGGCCACCTATCATGTGCTAATGACCACGGTAATGTACCTTGGTCTGTCAACCTCGAAGTGGATTATTCTTCACAATAAAATTCAGGCTCTAGTAGGAGAGCTCATACTCTGAGCCTGTCTCGCCACGGATCGTATCAGGTTTTCAGCATTTGTCAGAGTCAGAGTCGACTTCATTGAGGAGCTGGGTTCATTTCGTCGAGTTTGAATAGGTGTTAGGCACAATAAACATTGCGGATTGTGGTGGAGGGTCAAATAGAATCACTCACTGGACCTATCTACTCACCTACAATCACCAAATGGATTTGAGACGTAAACACCACGGATGTGTTTGATGATGGCTCATAGACCACCAATATGAATCCAACCTGAAATGATCGAGGACACTCACTCTTCGAGGAATACAGAATGGCGGAGTTATCAAATTCTATTATATTCAGTTATCAGCTTCAAAAAATTATCCATCAAAAAATGTTTTTATGGTGATGCACAAGTACTACAGGTGAATTTTCTAGACACTAATCGTGAAATAGTGAGGATTTACGTTGGATGAAAATCGCTGTGGACTACACACATTTGGAAAGACGGTTTCGAGAAATCATCCTCATAGGGAGCATTTCTCCAAAATTAAAAAAATCTAAATCAAAAAGTATCATTCAGAATCTCACAACCATGGGCAGCTATAGTTTGCTGTTGAACTCTAACAAATGGCACTTTAGGTGAAATCAATTGAACAGTCAAGCACTTCCCGTGGAAATATTCATAGAACAGAAATAACCTGTGTCGATGTTGAAGACTATCAGGTTGCTTTTCAATGAGACGGGTAATTTCCTGCATTTAAATCATTGAAAGTTGGTGAGGTGTGTACAAGTTTCTACAAAGTGTTCCAAGTAAGTAGCGTTTAGAGTTTTCGCAACTGAACTGTTCAACCGACTTAAATGAATATCAATTAGTGCTCCTATTTCATATGAATCCTAAAATTTGGATTTTGAATATAGGCAACTGCATTCGTATGTAAGATAAAACTCCTTGATTCTATTGAATTTTTTTATACTCATAACATTTTCTTAAGCAAAATTTTGAATATTATAACTTTACACTCGCAACTTAAAACACATAGTTCACTAGGGATGTAACCCTTGATTTTTTTCGTTGAGAAAACGACCGATATTACTGCTGATGATACCATTTTTACAGCCATCCTAGAAATCCCCTGAAAATCATGTCGTAAAATTTGACGATATCGCTGTAATGTTTTTTAGTTTCAAAATAACGCTTTTATTGAAATTACTTTTCCTTGGAACGTACTGCTTTGAAACGATCGTATAAAAAACGAATTCGCGGATGATCGTAAAAAATACAGATTGCTTTGAGTATAGCCAGGTGTATCACCGATATAAATATATTAATTGAGATAAATGCACACGCCTGTTTCACTTACGGAGAATTATTTTATTGATACACCCATATATGCCATTTCAACTTGAAACATTCTATTGATATATACTTTCTTTTCCCCATGTTGAAATTTAAAAAGTAAAACAAATTATGAATCATAAAAAAATTAATTGGCGCCCCGGGGCGACTTGATTGATTCCAGTGGCGCATTTGCTTTTTCAGCTGCAGGAAAACCCGGAAAAACCTGCAGCACCACATCATCTGAAGATCTTGATCTGCCAATGTCCTCTCTTTCATGAAACAAAACGTAGGGTGTCTTTAGAGATTCCAATGAATTCAAAACATCACCAGAAAATTTTGTGATACGAGTATCGTCAAACTTAAGCCAGTCCGTTTCATCCTTGACCAAAGCGTAATAATGACCAGACTCAACGCCAGTGTACAATGATTGCATGAAGATTATAATAGTGGTCTGCTATATTGAAGTGTGAATCTATGTCTAATCTTCGTAAGATTTTTGTACTTCTGTCTGAGGTTCAGTCATTATACTTGTTGTCTTATTATAGTCAGTTAGTTTTGCGCAAATTTGGCAATACAGTTGATTGAATTAAACTTAGCCTAATGGCAATGAAAGGCATATTTTTTATTGTCGTTTATTATGTTTTCAAAGTGGATTACAAACCAAACTGAGAACTGATGATGGGCAAGATTCACTGATTCTCAAATATGCCACGCGATTTAAAAACTGATAGAATAATTGTTGAAGAGTGGAGTGTTACCCAAGTATGAGTAATAGTTGTATTATTGTGATGTTGAAAAACGTAATTTAATTAGTGTACCACGTATTTCAACTCATTTGTCAAATTTCATAAATGATGTTATTAATGTTTTATAATGATTCACAATTTTATGAGGAGTGATTATAAATCAAAAAAAAATATTATTGAACTTTTTGGTTGCTTCTTCCCTATTACTTAATTTGAAGGTGTCAACTATGTCAATCTCTTTCGAAAATATGATAGAACTGATCGATACTTGATAAGAACCCATTAAAATGTTTTCAAAAACACACTTTAATGTGAGATTTCCACTTGTAATCCAATTCAAGTTAAAAACTCACATTGAAGTGTGTTTTTTTTAATACGATCTCATTCGGTTACGACATCGTAATTGTGATGGAAATTCATTAACTCATTGCAGTTATGGTTTTCATAGTTTTTATTATGAGAATTCTCGATCCAAGGGACATGTCAAATGGGGAAGTTATGCTCCTGCCTTTCCTAGCATAGACACACAAGTCTTTAATTGAACGAAATATTTGGTAGAGGTAAGCAATTCATTCTGATGAGATGAAACATATGTATGAAACTCGCTTGTTAGTAGAAACTGTTAGTTTGTAGTTTTTGGAAGGAAGTATGTAAATAAATCCATTATTATTAGAATGAAAAGTATAGCAGTATTCTTCCAAAACCACAAAATTTGTAAAGATACACAAAGACACTGGGTTGACTTGGATTATTTCAAGATAAAAAACATTGGTGTTCAATGATATTTTGAGTAACAGAAATGGGTCTGATCAAAACGTAAAAAATTGAATGAAGAAACCAGACGAAATTACGAATTTATGTCACGAATGAGTTCAATCTATTTACGACATCGATGACAGTACAGCTTGTCAAATCTAGGAAGAGACTTGAGAATTTCTTCTTTCTCTCTTCCGCTAGTACCGTACTAGAGAAAGAGAGCAGAAATTCTCAAGTTTTTTCTTAGATTTGACAAGCTATACGTGATGACATTCATTCGCTTACTTGATTCAATAGGAATTTTGTTTGAATTTGAAGGGATATATCTTTAGGAGAGATGAATTTTTGGGAGAGGAAGGTTCTGGCTTTCTACTTCTGTATCTTCATACAAATAATGGAGAATCTTCCAAAGAAAGGAAGGAAGCAGTCAATTTCTAAGGACTACTCTATACTCATTCGTGGAATATAGTCATGATTTTATAAATAAATTGAGTCATCCAGATTTGGTACTGAAGAACCAATAAGGCAAGTGTCTTACGGCGAAACATCGGATGTCTACCAGTGAGGATGACAGTGTTCCATGTAAGCGAAATTTTACCTCTTTCATTTATATATTGTGTAGCAATCTTGTGACCGATATTTGATTCAATTCTATTTTTTGTATAAGTTAGTGTTCATATAAAAGTATTTGTTTTGAAAGTATATTTCTTTCGTATACTTCAATGTTTATATGAAAGTAGCTGTTTCAAAAGGGCTTTTCTTCCAGTTTGTGTCTGAAAGTAATCTACTTCTTTGCGTGATCTACAGGTTTTTAAAATTGATTTCTTTCTTTCTTTCTCTCTTTGAAAGATTTCGATATTTTTTGTATACAAATGGAGAAGTGAGAAGCCACAACCTTTCTTTCCCAAAGGTTAATCTCTCCTAAAATATACCCCTTTCAATTTAAATAATTAGTTTGTTTGCAAGAACACCCTGTAGTACATGGAATTTCACAAATGTCAATCAAAAATTTGTTTTACCTTAAGTTAGTCGAAAAAGTGGGGAATATACAGGTGAATTTCAGAATGAGAAGAATTGCTTATAATTTATTTACATTCTAATAATGATTATTCATTTTTGTCTCCCTAACATTGGAAAAAGTAGGCTTCTCTTAATCTTGAGAGAATATACCGAGTGATTATCTAAGGTGGTTCACCCGTATAACTTTTTTATTATTGAAGATAGAAACACAAAATTTGGGTAATGTGTATTATAGCTTAATTTACATTTATTGACATATTTACTTGCTTTGCCGCACTTCAGGATTGATCGAAAATTACCCCATCTTTCGATTTTTAAATGGGACATCCTATATATTTTTACTTATTTCGATTGAGAATGACATTCTAAATCCAACAATACTTCACTTGTCAATATTTAACAAATAAAACTATTTATATTCCAATTTTTATTTTTTGATCTAGAATGCCATGGATCATGTATATCGCTTCACTCTTGATCAAGTAACATAGGAAAATTACGACTGTGACACTTATGACTTCACAGTCGTTTTAAGAATAATTTCATGGTCGCAAATATGAATTTTTCCAGTTAACTTGATTTTTTCAGATGGAAAGGGGGTGGCTCGTCGGCTTTTTATGAAAGATCATTTTCGTACGAATAATTGGATGCCACACACTTTCACTTTATGTTATCTATTGAGGTTATACATTTTCAAAATGGTCTTCTCCTTGATCACGGTGAAGTTCAACTTTTTCAATTGCTACGCGCATCACATTGATTAGCTGTTCCTTAGTGATGTTCTGGAATGTCACCCTCACTTTATGCTCTAGTTTTTACGAGTAGCTGATGTTGTACTGTAAACCTGATTTTTAATTGTTTCCAAGAGAAAAAAATCTAGCGAAGTAAGATCTGGTGATCTAGAATATGGAAAAGAAATAATACATTTATGTAAAAATATGACAACCCAAGAATGTACCTCGCAGGCCACTGAATAGGTCCATAACTGCCAATCCACTTTTCTGGGAAGGTGTCATTCAGATGTTTTCTTACGACTTGAGAATTGTGAGGAATGTGCTCCATATTGTTGAAAATAAATATCAACTTGGTTAGTCAGTGGCAAATCTTCAATGAAATCATTAATTTGATTTCTAAGGAGCTGTACATATCTTTCTGCAGTCAGTTGTCCGTCGAAAATTATTGGCCCCAAAAGTTTTCCTCAGAAAATACTCATCCAGCAATTGAAACCAAATCGCTCTTGAAAATTTCCTTTTTGCATCAGATGTAAATTTGTTTGTAGCCAGTATCTTTTATTATTCATATTGAACATACCCAAGTTGGTGAATCGGGTTTCATCTGAATAAATAATTTTAAATGGAAAACGTACATCTCTGTATTTAGTCGAACACCAGTTGCAATAAGTCAATCTTCGGTTGTGATGGTTATCGTTAAGATGTTGGCGTAGGTGGTACTGGAATGATCGATAATTATATTTGTGAAGAATTCTCCACACGGACGAATAACTTATACCACACTCAGAAACAATTTGGCGAATTGACGCCGTACAATTCACTTCAACATAGGCCAACACGTCTACTTCTTTTTCTTTTCTGACGATGAAGTTATTGGCATTTTCTTTTGATTCATTTCGCATTATTCTTTCTAGTTTTGGAAAATAATGCCGAAAGGGATGGCGACGATTAGGGAACCTCTGAGCATAAATTCCAACTGCATCAGTTGCATTCGTTTTTGTTTCTCCGTAAATTAGAAACATGTCAATTTTCTCGTTTCGAGTATAATTTGCCATATCCAATTATAAACTACACAACAAATAAATTTTTGAAAGTAACAGCATATTCATTAGCCTATTTGTTTAGGTAACAGCTTCAATTTTTTAGATAAATAGATATATAAACTTTATTGTATTACAAGAGGTTTGATAAACGCAGTTGATGTATTTTCACAATTTTTCAATTTGAAGCAACAGCCTCAATTGTTTGTCACGAATAACTAGAATAACAGGACTTAGTGCATAAGTATACCGAATACGTATTATTTTTTATTGGGTATGATCTTTTCTTGCAATTATTCAGAAAAATAGAGAAAATAAAGTGAAAGTGTGTGGCATCAAATTATTTGTATGATCTTTCACAAAAAGCCGACGAGCCACCCCCTTTCTATTCGAAAAAATCACGTTAACTGGAAAAATTCATATTTGCGACAGTGAAATAATTCTTCAAGCGACTGTGAAGTCATAAGCCTTACAGTCGTAGTTTTTCTATGTTATTTGATCAAGAATGAAGTGATTTACACGATCCATGGCATTCTAGATCAAAAAATAAAAATTGGAATACAAATGATTTTATTTGTCAAATATTGACAAGTGAAGTATTGTTGGATTTGGAATATCATTCTCGATCGGAATAAGTAAAAAAATCGAAAGTTGGTGTTATTTCCGGTCAAATCGTAAGTACGGCAAAGCAAGAAAATATGTCAAAAAATTTAAACTGAACCATTATACACAACCTCAAAATTTAGTTTTTCTATCTCCAATAATAAAAAAGTTATAGGGGGTTAGCCACCTTAGAGAATCACCCGGTATAGTATGTTGTCTTCTATTCTTGAATATTATTCTGTCGATTGCTTTTTCAATCAGTTTCTGATGAACTCGATCATTGCATTATTTATTATCGATTGAATGTGGTTGTGATAACTTAGACAACTCTTTTATTTGAAACGTAAAGAATATCCCTTCCATTCCACTCATGTATGAAGTGTATACATTATCCATATCGAGATATCCATGACTTAAAAATCTTGCTATACCTATAGATAGTGAAGGATAAAGGTATATTCAAACCTGAGTATGACCCAGCAAGATAATTCAGAAGAAACATGTGAAATATCAATCAACGACAAGTATGTATTGAATTAATGAATAAAAAGAAAAAAATCCGATCTTCGACATTCACCAATCACGCTTACTACGAACTAAGATATTTTCATCACAAAGAGGAGGGAGGGTTTTGACCTCAAATTTCGCCCGTGCCTGCTTCCATTATAATGAAGCTTTTCCGATAAATAATAACTGAAATAACATCTATCTGTCTACTGCTGCTGCTAAGATGAAAAAAGGATGAACGCTCTTGTGATGGCTCGGTACTAAACACTCGACATGTGTTTTCAATCATAATAAAGTTTCAAGTAGTCATCTTCGATGCTTATTTTATATATTTCAGGTGTGAGCAGCTGGCTGTGATGTGAGGTAGGTCGTAAATTTATCAGTATGAAATATGTGCATGTGAAACGGAGGTGAACATAACCAAAGAGAAAATTCAACTATTTTCAGGTTAGGAACAAGCGATGGGGCACAGTGAAAAAGTATTCTCTGAGAAATCACTCAGAAAATGTAATTGTCGTACAAGAGGATATGTGCAAATTTTCCAACGTATATGAAATACATACAAACATTTTCTCTTTCCTGAAGAAGTTATTCAATATTTTTCAATTCTGTCGTTTGTCGGCATTGCCTCTTCGATGTTGTTTCTAGAACAAAAATATCCTTACAGAGTGTAGAATGAAAATAGTTTGCGGATTAAACGAGCTATTGAAACTTGTTTCAAAGATTGTGTGCGTATTCGATTCCATAAACCCAAAAACTCTAGTCTAGGTAAATATGCCTTGCAAAAAGCCGATTTAATTTTTTTTGACCGGCTCGTGAAAGTGATACACTTTGGAAAATCTTGAAGTAGCGAAGTGTGCCATGAGAACTATGAACAATGGAAAATTGGCTGAGGTAATTTGTACCTTGAATTGATTAGAGTTTATAATAAAAATAAGCTAATATTTGTTTGGCAGGGTTGACAAACATTTTTAGGAGAATGTTAGAAGTTCAGAGGTACATTCACTAAAAAGTGTTGTTAGATTTAAAATTCAAGAAAACGAAAAATGTAGGAAATATCAGGATGGAATGAGAAGAATTAACAATAAGTATGCAATGTAAAAGGATGGAAACACTCATTTGTGAAAAAAATAAATCATTGTAACTGGAATGGAAATAAATCAACACACGTTTAGACAGTAAGTGGAATGTCAATAATATACAAAAAAGTGAAAAAAATAATAAATGAGAAGGAAAAAAATTATTCAGTCAACATTTATTTCGATATTTTTACTGACAATTCAAAAACCAGCAACACGAGTTTTGCTATACCATAGCGTTTTGTAAATTATTCAGTGCAAATCTCACAATAAAGTGTTATGTACTTTAATTTTCATCAGATATCAGGCAATTCCACCACATATATAAAAGAATTATAAAAGACATTTCAAACCAAGCTTCACATGAAGAAATCCACAAGAAATCCCGAGTTGGTGATTTTTTCAGAATTTATTATTTATAGTAGTTTTTCATTTGCTGACTCATTTATAAATGAAATCGATCATAATTATTAATGGCAATATCTCTCTTCTAAAAAACTGTAGCATAGACTAAATGCACTGCTGAACAGAATAATGATTACATACAGTGTGACGCACTTGAAAGCTGGACACCTCCCTAAAATTTGTATCTTTTCTCCTATTTTGAAGGATTTCATTTTGAATTGTAGAGCTTTAAAAACTGTACTTTAGGATCAAATATATTTTTTTTCTACAAAAACCAAGGCTCGCTGCGGATATTTTTATAGGTTTTTTTAGGAAAAATTCAAAATCACCATTGAACTGGGTACCCTCTCAAATGGTGGTAACCAAAGTTCATTAAAAATATTCACTATTAAATATTTTGTGGTCAAATCAAAGAAATTTTTATTATGAATTAATTTAAGTATCTGATGGACTGAAAAGTAAAGTAAGCATCGAGTAATCGTTAATAACTATGTGGCAAATTGAATAAATGAATGAACATACTCATTCTGATCAATTAATCACTGGACAAATTCGACAAATGAAAAAAATATATTCAACATATTATTGTCGACAGACACAGAAATGAACAATTTTTGTTGTTTCAACCAAACCGCCATTCATTGCAATGCACTTGTCATACCTTTTTCTAATATTCAAGATAACTTTTCCAGTTGTTCTGCTGTAATTTCTGCATAAGTTGCAGATATTCTGATGCATAGTTCTTCTCATGACTGTGGTCTGGGCTTCACAGTACCCCAAAGAAATCTGGCGGGGTCAGGTCCGGTGATCTTGGCGGCCACTCAATGGTAGGACCATTTCCACATATCCACCGATTTCCATCATTATTATTCAGCCATTCTTTTACAATAACTGCATTATCTACAAAAGACTCATCCAATTGAAACTTCAAACTGAGGCGATCCTGCACTGGTAAATTATGTATTGCGTTCCAAAACTCATTTCTCATAAAGTCTAAAAATATAATTGCATTACTTTCGAAGAAAAACGATCCGATAAACTTATCGTGGATTATTCCACACCACACATTTATTTAAATGGAATATTGTCTTTTTGCGTTTATAACTCAATTAGAATTATTCGCAGACCAATACCTTGAATTTTTGGATAAGACTACTCCATTTGAAGTGGACGTAGCTTCATCACTAAACAAAATTGTTTCCAAGTCGTCTATATCATTCAAATATTTTCCTTGAGCCCACAAACAGAATTTTTCTTCATCTCCCGGTTCTAGAGTATGTAAAATTTTTGGCTTGATTGGTTTAATTTTATTTTTTACAAGGCATCTCCTGATATTTTCTCTAGAGATATTTAAGTTCAAACTAGCCATTCGCAAGCTTGAATGAGGATCTTTATGAAAATATTGCAATATCCGCACACCATTTCTATTCTCACGATGTGGATTGTTTCTGATTTTGAACAGATGCCTCGATGCACAACCTGGTTCGTCAAAAACAGAATTCATACGGTTCACCGTACTGCTGCTCATTGGAAGTTTATCTGGCAGCTTCTCTTGCCGAAAGAGCACTACCTCCGACAAGGCGCACAAGATCAATTTTATCTCGCACACTTAGTTTCTCATGATAAATCATTAATTCCTACCGCTTTACAAAATATTTTTAATACTATTCGGCCATGATCTGACGTAACTGTTCCAATACAGTTTTTGACAGCAGCAATAATAATTAACAATAGTCTTTTATTTCCAGTGCCAAATGAAAAGAGCACGATTTTGCATATCCGCACGGTGTTTCAACGGCCAACTAACCAATATTCAGAAACCATTTGAGAGGTGTGCAGTTAACATTCTATCATAATACAGCCCAATGGTGATTTTAAATTTCCTCTGAAAAAATCGCTTATACGATTTCATGTATTTTAACCTATATTCGCAGCAGGCCTTGGTTTTTGTAGTAAGAAAATTATATTTGATCCCAAAGTACACTTTTTCAAAATATACAATTCAAAATGAAGTTCTTCCAAATCGGAAAAGCAAATTTTAAGGAGGTGTCCCGCTTATAAGTGGGTCACACTGTACAACAAATTTTCTCAAGTTTTGACAATTTTTACTTCTTTGTCTATTGATCTTCCGAATGCATTGTCGGCAAATACTGTCAACACCATCTAGGTTAGGGAAGATGATGTAACTTTTCTACCCTTTCTAACTGTTCGATTTGTCAATTTTTTATTGGTACTGTAGTACACGACAAGGTGTCAACGCTAGTCAGAATTCAAAAAAAAAACATTTGAATATACGTTGAAACAACGTACTAATAATAAAATTTTGTTACATTTACTTAAAATAATGAACATATTGAAAAATAAATAAAACAAAATTTATATAGTCGTTGAAGACATAGAAAGATTTCCCAACCAGCATTTTTTCAACATGGTTTTGGAAGATATTCCTATACAGGCTTCTGATTTCTACATATAAGCATATAAGATAGTACCAGTAGATGTTTTGGAAAATCTCAGATTCAAAGTTTGGAGATTATTACCATTATTCGGGGATTTTTGTAGACATCTCCTTATCTGATATAAATTAGTCATTTACGAAAATGGTTGTCCAAGTGAGACTATAGTAGAATATTGCAATATTGATGCAATTTTTTCTCTAAATTCTTTCACAAAAAGCAGTGTTTTCAAAAGAATATTTCGACGTTCTCCGCCACTTTTTTCAAGTACCTGTCTGTATCATCCGGAATAAAACTTGCAACAGATCTTTCAGAATCTGTATCCACTTTCACTTTCATGTTTTCTTTATTATCAGTATTCGAAAACCATTAAAAGCGAGTCCTTTCGCCAATCGTTTCTATGTTTGTTATGCCCATTTTCAATTAGCAGCTGAAATGATAAATGTTCGGCATTTCCCAAGGCAAACATTTGGAGGAATCTCTTCAATCTGACATGCTGTCATCTTTTGTTTCCCCTAAGGCGCCTCTGTTTACATTGTTCTGGTATATATTCATTTCGTTTCGTAACGACTCTAATATGATTTATGGTATCAAGTTTAAATTCATCTCCTTGAATTGAAAGTGAGTGCCTCTTTGTATAGTTACACTGATGAATGTGCTGTTTCAATTTACTCAATGTAAGTGAACCACTTTGAAGGTGAAACTGATATAATGGTTATTTGCAATACATATTCGAAAAACAGTTTCAAGCTACGAAATTTATAAATTTAGAAGTATTTCATTTGATCAGTGTATAGTGGCAACTACTTGAAACTTTTGAGTATTATTTTCTGTTCTTTCAGATAATTCAACTTTGTTTGCGTCGATTATTTCTTAAAAAATGTCAAATATAAAAAAATATTCTTCAGATAATAGAGAACCTCCACGTGCACAATTTCGATAATAGTCTAGTTAAAATCAGCATATAATACAAGCATATAATACCAAGTATAGGTAGCATAGTAGGTTTTCAAATTGCGATTGTCAGCTCCTATGCAAAAATTTAACTACATGAGAAATTTTTATTTTTTTATAATCATACATATTATAAATTAATGTCACCGCCGTATCTATCTGTCTGAATGTTATTCAAGGTCATTATTATTAGTTGTTAGTTGAAGTACCAGGCTTTGCTCACGAAGTTGATCTGATATAGTGTGGTTGTTGGAATAAAAGAATAAACTACAGTTTATAAGAGGTCAATGGATCTTGCTTTGTATACCCCTTCCAAACAGTAGTCATCCATGCAGAAACGATTCGAATGATCTACAATGTTCCAGCACACTATACAACATTCGAAACTGGAATGTTTCACGATGACCTGAGATTTTACGGGAAGTTACCAAAAGTTTGAGACTATTTCCGAAAATTTCACAATACTCCAAAATGTTCCGGTATGGTATGGAAAGTTGAGGAATAGTTTCGAATAATTTGGACTATTTTAGAGATTCTTAGAGGGCGAAACTTCCAGCCCATATATATTGAAAACCATACCCATAAGAAAACCTTCCTCTTGGATGGGAAACAGAGTGCTCCTACACCATATTACTCTCTTGATCGTTTCACAATAACTTGGTATATTCCAGGATGTTCCTCCAAAGAGATATTGAGTAGATACGGGACTCTTTCACATGGATGGATATAGAGGGCTATTACTATTTAAAATTTTCAAGATTACTACCAAATATTTCTGGATGTTCTGGAATGTTGTGGAATATTGTGGATTGCTCTCGAACACTAGAATATTCTGGACTGAGTTGAAGTTTCTACAGAGCGAAACTTCCAGTCACAGCATTTTCAAAAGTAAGCCTCTTTAGTGAAAGTGGTAACCTATTTCACGGATGGGAGATAGAGATCTATTACACAATTCCAGAATGTTTCAGAACGTTTCGGGATGTCCTGGAATGTTTTCGAGTAATCTCCAATGTTCTGTACTGTTTTAGAATTGAATCGAGGGTAAAAGTTCCAACCCTACCAGATCCGAAGCAGTTCTTCAGTGAAAACGGTAGTCTTCTTCGTAGAAAAGTTAATGTGATACTATGATAGAAAAAATGTTGGAATCAAACCATCCAAAAGAACATTTTGTTCAGGCCAGTCTCAACTCACCTACACTATAGGTTAATGAACTGACACCTATCAGAAAACAATTACTTTACTGTCTAATACCACGAAGGGCGTTGTATTATATCCAACAGGTGTCAGTGCAGGATTCTTCACAGAAGTAGTTCCTGCATTTGCTGTTGGCGGTACATTTGCCGATTTTCCATTATTGCAACAGACACACTTTCAGACCGGTTTCGGGTTATTTGGTCTCTCATCAGTGCATATATGAATGAATGAATGATAAGCTTCATTGTCTAATATTTCTACATTTTGTCCATAAAGTTCAAAGGTCAATCGACTTTGTTTATACATTTGTGCTATGTGAATTGAAAGTTATCAACATCATCTTATACATCATTTACATTTTGATATAGAGGGTTACATGGTAATAATATAACGAATACTTTCGTAGTATGTACATATTAAATATTCGTTACAAATCCGTTACAAATTCGTTAAAATTTTGTATAAACAGTCACACGGTAAAATGTGATTAATTGCTCTCCGTATCTTACAGTTCACAGAAAGACTAAAGCCTATACAGTGCCTTCATTTCGAAACTTCCCACCCCTAGTACTTCGTTTAGCACGTCAATTTAGATATCGTGGGGGAAGTTTAAAACCAGTGCCAGTGGTATTTTAGGTTAAACCCCCCTACCCCTAGCTACCCCCACTTAATAATTTTAAATGGCACCGCCTATCATGTAACACATCATTTTGAAGATCTTAAAAATCTTCACTCAACCCCGTTTAGAAAACTGAAATTAGTTTATCCGTTCTCGTACAAAAGGGCAAACAAATAAACACAGAGAAAGAAATCCAATGGCGTTAAATCCGGAAATCTCGCCGGCCATTCCACAGCGCCTCTTTTGCCAATTCATTTGTCAGGATACCGTTGATCGAGCCACTGTCGCATGCAATGCGTAGTGTGGCAGTGCGATGTCCTGTTGTGAATGTAAATTTTGTTCATTCAAGAGCGGGTTGTCTTCTTCATCAACTTGGCGTTCTAAGGACTGTGTTATGAGTGTATCAATTACATTTTCCAATAAGTTCAAATACAATTGACCAGTTAAATTTTCTTCAATAAAAATAGGGCCAATTATTTCGTTTCCCAGAATTCCATCCCAGACGTTTATTTTTTGTGGATATTGCGTATGATCTTTTTGAAACAAGTGTGGATTTTCATTATCCCAG
>WOGR01001086.1:0-21266 GCA_015342045.1 Leptinotarsa lineolata
TTTGGTAGGACCACACTTCTGTCATCTGACCTGAAAGATCACTCACCATACAAACTAATCGGCTTCGTCAAGAAGCTGGGTTTATTTGGTCGAGTTTTCTTTTATGACAGCTTGTATGAGAATATTGGTTTTTAAGCTTATGTTTTATTGCTGTTTTTGATATTGTTTTTTTTTCAATCTTTACTCTCTGCTACCAATGAATGGTGGTCGCTCCCTTGTTAAAAATGTATCAATCTGAAAAATATATCAGAATATTAATAAAACTGATGTAATTTCAGGTTGAAGTTGGGCCAAATCTTCCATCGAATATATGTTGGAAGTGTCTAGAATTGACGAAATGTGCTTTCCTGTTCAAGTCCAAATATGAAAAGTCAGTATCCATTCTGAAAATTGTCACTTCAAATGTATTTAAAGTCAGTAAGGTTGCCTCTGACTACCAACAGAAAGTTTGCAAAATTCAAAAGTCCTCTTCGTCTTCTGCCCAACAAAAAAATCAGGTCCTTCCAGAAAATTTACAACAAGCTAGTGAACAGAATGACGATAATTTATTGTCACCATCTTGTGAATCAGCCAACGAATCGAATGAAGATTATGAGCAAGAACAAAATGAATCGTTGAAAACTGAATGCAACGACACGATTGAGGAGAAACCTAAGCTACATCCATGTCCAATATGCGTAGTTGAGTTACCGGCATTAGCACTTCGAGAGCACATTCACAGTCATCGATCGCTCAAAAGCTATTTAAACGTGCCAAAAGTCTCTCCGAATGCAAGATTTTTCACAAATCCTAAGAGGAATAGGTTTGACCAACAGAAAAACCGGTTGCACACCTGCCCAAAGTGTGACCAAAACATTTCAGCGTCAGAATTTCAGCAGCATATACAAAGTCGGCATCGTTTCGAAAATAAATTTTCCTGCGACAAGTGTGACCGAACCTTTGACAGAGTCAACTATTTGAATATCCACCGACTCACACACATGAAAGAATATCCGTTCCAATGTAAGGAGTGCAACAAAGGTTTCGTTGTGAAAAAAAATTACGAGTGCCATCTGCTGAAGCACAGAGAAATTTTACTCCACTCTTGTGAATTTTGCCCTAAAAAGTTTTCAAATCCTGAACATTTACATCGTCATCGAACTGTTCATACGGAAAATATGACTTATGGGACTAAATACAAAAGTAAGCGATGTCGAAAATGTTTGCTCATTTTCGATAAAGAAAATGTTCGTGGTAATCATGACTGTAATGCTGATATGGTTACCTGCAGATTCTGCAGTAAAGTTTTCAAGAATATCAGCTCGATGTACAGTCATCTCCAAGCTGTGCACAGAAAAAAGAAGGGTCTGTGCTCGATTTGCGGTATCAAGTCCAAAAACATTGCTATTCATATGCGTCTCCATACAAAAAGCCAAAAACAGAAATCACAGTATATGAGAGGGCTATGCTCAATTTGCGGAATTTATGTCGCCAATATTTATAATCACATGGCAAGGCACAACAACTCCAGGATTCATAAATGTACTCAGTGTTCCAGAGCCTTTTGTACTCGACAAGGTCTTATCAAACATCAGAAGACTCATACGGGGGCAAAGCCTTATAGTAAGTTGAAAAGTATTGGTTTCATATTTACAAGAATACAATACCCCTAATTGGGTACAGAACATGTCAAAATAAATAAATATTAATATAAATGAAAGAGATAGTGTTACAGATTTTATTGTCTAAAAAGATGTTAACAGATTTAAAATTTGTGGAATAATAATAAAATAAAAAATGATTAAGTAATAATATAATAATTAAAAATCTGGACCTATCAAAGCAAAGTATTCAGTAGACAATACAGTTGCATTTTATGAATACTAAAAGTAGCAAGACCGAAATATTTGAATTAGTTAGTTGAAAAGCAAAGTAACATAAAAAATGAAAAAAAATGAAATTAAATTTTTGAAATGAATTAATAATGACCATAAAATTGTTGTGATCCGACATGAAAAAGAATTAATATTATTAAACCATTTAAAATGGATTGAACAATAAGTTAAATTTCAGTGATATGCAAATAAAAATGGAATATATAAAAATATAAATGATGGATGTAAATGATAAAAAATTAGACTTTGTGAGATATTAAGAACACTAAATATAACAGAACCGAAATGTTTGTCTGAATCAGTTGAAAACCAAAATATTAACAAAAGTAAGAGAAAATAAATTAACAATGAGTAGAATATTCTTCAAAATTGTAACACTAATTTTAAAAAATATACTGTGACCTGTAATGAAAAAAATATATATAGATTGAACAATAAATGATATAAAATATTATACAAGTAATAAGAATAAATAAAACTAAAAATAAATAATGAAGGTAATGGATAAAAACCGAATGAAATATTAAAAATAACAATATCAAAATGAGAAAAAAATTAGGAAAAAATAAGCAATGAATATATCAAATCAAATATACTTTATTGTCAGAAGAAAGTACATCTTATAGACAAAGTCTAAAAATACAAACAACAGTACGAGTTGAAATATATAAATAAAATAAAACACATGAAAATATAATATACTTGTTGGAAATATCCGTCAGGATTTACGGTTTCTGGTTCTGGGTGTGTAGAAATGTTTGACGAAGTTCAATTTAACTTTTAATACTTGAAAAAATACAAGAATAGAACACAATACGTACTTGACAATTCTAAAAACAATCTCGATACATCTACATTGTGAGACAAAATAAATAAATTTCATCATTCGGCCATCCTGAATGTATGTTTGTCTTCAAAGATATTCATCTAATTTCTTTGGTTGCCTTGTTCCTCATTTAGGTCTGTCATGAGTCACAACATTTTCGTCCAATCTTTCTTGGGAATCAGGAATCCAATCTTTATCACTATCGCTATCATCATCACTCGATAAGTGATTTTTGTTTTCTTTGTCTTCCAACTTCCTCAATAATAAATTCATTTTCTTCATCTTCTTCTCCTGAATCATTATCTTTTTCATGATTAAGATATATTTTCATTTGTGTTACATGTGCTACTGTAATTGAACTCGAACAACTGTCTTGTTTATTGAGTTTCTCCAACCTGTATGTATCACCTTGTAAAATTTCTATTACCACAAATGGTCCACGATATTTCATTTGAGTTTTTGTTGGTTGGCCAGTGGAAATGTGTGGTTTTCTAACGGCTACTATATATTCCAGTTCAAACTTGACTTCATCAAACCGCTTTTTATCAAAATATATCTTATATTTTTGTTGACTTTCATTAACGTTTTCTTTACCTTTTCTCCTTATTTTTACATGATCATTGGGTTCACCTTCCTTCTCTACCAAATTAATCACATAGCAGCATCTTCAAATCTGGGTTGAAATCAGTACAGACATTCGCAAGGGGTAAAGCCTGTTGTTTTATTTACAGCATTATTCATTTTATTTTCCACTGAATTCAATGTTTTGTCCCATTTCTCGTCTTCAAAATCAATTGAAGTTACAATATAGGGTACAATTGATTTTATTTTACTCTCTGCCATACCATTTGCTTGTGGAAATTGTACAGCAATGAGCTTATGTTCGATATCATACTGTTTACAAAATTCGGTGAACTCGTTGCTCGTGAAAGCACTTTCCCTGTCGCTAACAATGACTCTGGGTGAACCGTAATCATTGATGAAAAGTTTAATTTTTGTGATTGTTTCCTCTGACTGTGTACTTATCTGTGCGAATCTTGAAAAAGCATCAACATCGACTAATATATACATCTTCCCTGTGGTACTTTTAGGAAAAGGTCCAAGGTGATCTATTGAAACTTAATCATTGCATAATTTTTGATGAACTTGCGAAAAAATCCTGTTAGACCTAAAAATCGTCTAACTTTATTCTTATTTCTTGGGACCGAAAAATCATTCATAGCTTCAAGTTTCCGAGCACCAGGTAATAAACCTTTTTCTGTCAGTTGAAAACCCAAAAATTTTACAGATTTCTTTCCAAATTCACATTTAGACAATTTAAGTTAGTTTTGCCTTAGATATAGCAACAAACACTTTGCCAAGTTTGTCAAACATATCCAACTAACTCACTACTCCGATCAAAATATCATCCAAATATACTGCTATAATGTTTCTTAGGGGACCTAATGCCAAAGTCATGAGTCTTGAAAATTCAAATGGTGCATTAACCGAACCGAAACACATTCTATCAAATTCTGCAGTGCCATCTGGATAAATAAATGCAGTTTTATGTTTTGATTGTTCATCAAGAGGCATTTGCAAATCGCCTGACATAAGATCTAATGTTCAAAACAGTTTACTTCCAGTAATTCAAAACAATCGTCAATACGCGGTATTGAAAAATTCTTCACTACAGTTTGAGAGTTCAATTCAAAGTCTATCACTAGCCTTTTCTCGCCCGACGATTTAGGTACTAGTAAAACTGGTGAAGAATAAGAAGACTATGTATCGCGAACAATACCGGACTTCCGCCATTCTTCGACGATATCATTTATAATTGTCCGATCAGTAAAGTTAGCATGATAAGGTTTCATTTTGATAGGTATATCAGTGTCTTCAATTTTCACGGTCATTAAGTCTGTGCAACCTAACTCGTGTATATTGATTGCAAAACATTCACGAAATACACTTATAAATTCTAAAAGTTACTGCCTGTTATCAAGCGATTCGCTTTCATCGACATTAATCATATCTAGAGTGATGGGTAGTCTCTTATTATTCACTTGTACTTTCGATTCAACAAAATTTCCATTGTTTCCTCGTATTTCTCCAATACAATCTCCTACTTTCAGGTCTATGTCGCAGTCAGTTATTATTGGTAAATGTGATACTTCCTCACCAATTTGTACTTCGACGAAATTCACTCTTTTTCTTTAAAAACTGACATCTTTTCGGACATGTACTGCAGTTTTCTTATTTTCCGCTTTCAGTTTGATATTTCTGGAGGAGTCTTCGTTTTCATATTCATATTATCTGTCATTCTAACGTAAGCTATTTCCGGTAGTTCAGTTAATGTTCGGCCAATCACTAAATCCATAGGTTGAGCGCTATCAGGTACTATAAGAGTCTCGACCTCTTCTTGTACTTCATCTATATTTATCAAGATTTTGGTCAGCTGTTTACTCATAGTGCTCTGTCCTCCAAAACCATACAAGCTCTGATGAGTCTCTGAACATCTCAAACGATTGGATATCAATACCGTTTCTTTCATTGTGCATACTGCACTTCCAGGATCAACAAAAGCTGGAACAGTAAACAGATCATTGATTTTGACTTGTCTGATGAATTTCTCAACAGGATCGGCATGGTTTAATGGTCTCTACACTAAAGATTGGGCCTGCAAATTGTCAATATCGTTATTTTGTCCTTTAGCAATATTGGAACTCATCACACATTTATTTTTACTCTTGGTACAATACTTCTTTATATGACCTCTCTCCTTGCAACAAAAACAAATGACTCTAGAATTAGAAGGTACTCCTTGACTTTCTCTTCTAGTCTCCTTGTTATTTTCCGCAGTGAACGTTACTTTATTTTTGTAATAATTATTTGTTTCATGTACATTTTTATTGTTGTTCCAATTGGCTCCTCTACTATAACATTTTCTTTGTTGAAAAGTCCGTCCAAAATTCTGATCATGACATTGACTTTCAAAATGATTGATTTGCTTTATTTACTATTCCAAATCGAATAATTTCATGTAACAATTCGTCATTATCTATCGTTTTTATAGCAAGCAAACCAGAAATAATGATTTTTTTACACAGGCCTATAACAAATTGTTCTTTGGATTTCTCATGATTATAACCAAGAGCTTGACAAAGAGTGACTTTATCTTGGAAATAAGAATAAACAAATTAATTCCTAGCTTGGTACCTTTTTTTCATCTTTTCCCACATCTCATCTTTGCTCATTTAGAAATCAAAAGTTTTTTTAAATCTGATTTTGAAATCTTCAAAAGTTTTTATTTCAAAAGCTCTTTCTATATACCATTTCTTCGTTGTACCAACCATATGGATTTTTGCAGTTTGTAAACTCCTGAGGCCAATTATGTAAAACCGCCGCATGTTTCAAACTGGAAAGCCAATCCATTGCGGGTTTCCCTAACGATTCTCCATCGAAATTGTCGATACTGTGACTGAAATCCGGCATCACATGAAACTCCTTGTTTTGTTCATTTCCAATTAGTTTTTGAGTGTTTTGACTTTCTAGCAGTTTCATGAACTTTCCTTCAGATGCCATTCTATTCTTCTCCATTGTTATCATCATTTCCATGAATTTCTCTAGCATATTCTGTTGAGCTGTACTTTTTGTTGAACTGTTACTCGCGTCATCTCCGTTCATGTCTACCGCAGGCACATCGAAAAATATCTACGCTGAATCCGTAATCGCAAAGAAAAATAAACACAACACTTTTTAATATACTTTCTCAACTTTCTACGTCCAGTAGTGACCACTTCTGATTTGTTGGAAATATCGGTCAGGATTTTCGATTTCTGGTTCTGGGTGTGTAGAAATGTTTGACGAAGTTCCATTTAACTTTTAATACTTGAAAAATATAAGACTAGAACACAATAGGTACTGACAATTCTAAAAACATTCTCTATGACATTCCTCTCAAAGTTTTACATCTACATGATGAGACAAAATAAATACATTACAACAACTGTTTACTTGAGAATGGTTTAACAAACCGAAACCGGTCGTAACGAATGAAAAACTTGATAGAAATCAGACAAAAGTTATTTTCTTTATCCTATGTTCAATATGAATTTCTACTAAATGAAAAAATAGGTCATCAATTGAACAAGTCGAAATGAACCATTTTTCTTGCTTTTATTCAAATATCTGAGATTTTTAAATATTTACATATCGTTCCTGGATATATTACAAACCTCAGATAATATGTCTGCAAATTTATAAAACATATTTAGCGACACTGCAGCATCAATAATAATAATAATATGATAATAAAGTTTATTCATCTTGATTAAAACGAGCAGTGAATGAGAGGAGAGATAAAACAACAAAAAGTATTCATCATTCGAGTCGGCCTACAATGACTTCACGAATTTTTTCCGGGGTTCTTTATGTATGAATGATTTCAGTTATTTTTTGAAGCGATATGGTTTTTGCATTTGTGACGTAATATGTTGATTTCGTTGACGTGTGTCATATTCATGTGTGGGTAATTCAAATTTTTGTTTCGAAGGTAATACGTGTTTATTCTCATATAGAAGAGTTGGTAGACGTCAAATACATGACATTCCAAATAAAGGGCATCAGATGGAAAAGTGGGTTCTTTTTTCAAGATAATTTTTAAGAACCGTTTTGAAGGACTTCTATAGGATATAAATGAGTTTTTAGGGCTCCACCCCATACTAATAACCGGTATCGTAGATGGCTCTCTACTAGGACATAATGTGTTTCACTTGTTTCAGTGGTAGCGAGGATGCCAGGACTTCAAACTCATGGAGAATGAATTTCTGCTTTTAGTATATAGATTGAATATGAATGTTCCACTTGAGATGCATATCTATGTGTACTCCCAAATATTTTGTAGATGTTGCTGATTTGATAATGAACTGTTCTTTTGGAATGCTAACATGAATTGTATCGGAGTTAGGGGAAGTTGTCTTATTGCAGAAAAATGGTAGGAAGTGTGTTTTGTCAACATTGATTGTGAGTAATTTATGCTTCAGCCATTTCCAGATTATATGGAAGTCTGATGCAACTATGTCCCTAAGCTAGTCCCACGAATTACCTTTATGAAAAATTGCTGTATCATCAGCGGAACTGAGGATATCTCCCCTAGCCTTCAGCGAAAACATTCCTTTCACGTAAATATTGAAGAGAAGTCGTCCCAAAATTGTTCCCTTGGGGTACTTCATACTCAATAGTACTAAGATTGCTGTAGCTGTCGTCTATCTTCACGAATTGTAGTCTGTGTTGAAGATAGAATTTGAATAATGTCAAGCTATTATTTCTATCTCCGATATCTTGTAGGGTTTCAGGCAGTAATTGATGACTCACCGTATGGAAGGCCTTGGAAAGATCCACGAAAACATATAAACATGGTTTACTTTCCTCCATGGACTTAGATACTTTTTGAAATTATGTCAATATAGCATCTTCTGTTTTTTTCCTGAACTCGAACTATCAACTCGGCTATGCATGAACTGAGGCGTTTTTCGGGGGTCTTTTCGAAAACCTTTAGTAAGTGAGTTATTAAAGATATTGGTCGGTAGTTTGCTATCTATAATGTTCTATAAAGCAATAAACACTATTCAAAAAGTAAGTTGTTCGACTTTTTCAATTCACCAAAGATGCATTTGAGAATGATTGATGTTATATCGAGAAAAACACGAGAATCAGAAACGTATTTCAACTTTTCTCTACAGTACTAGAAGTTTCAGAATTCTGCTACTCAACCTCAAATAGTCAATTGAAAAACTGAATACTTAATCAGGGCACTTATACCACTCTACTAAAAAATAAGGTGAATTTTCATGTTTCTCAATGTAGACCCCCTCAGCGTTCATTCCAATCCTCGAAGCAGATGTGATTTGCACTTTTTGATATGTCCTTGAGCTCTCTCAGCGATTCAGTTTTTATATCCTCTATTATCGCAAAAAAGCCGTCCTTTCATGGGTCTCTTCAATCTTGGGAACAGAAAAAGTGGCAGGGGGCCAAATCTGGTGAATACGGTGGCTGAGGCATGATTCCAGTATTGATTTTGGTAAAAAATACGAACAACATTTTTATAACTCAGAGTAAAATCACATAAAAATAAAAAAGAAGGGATCTGAATTGGTATATAGGTACTTTTTTATAGAACGGGTGTTAAAAAGATTCTCTGAAAATCAATAAACTGTATATCATTGTCGATAAACATTATTTGAAGTACATTCATGAAATGTTTTTTTTACTTCATTCCATAAACTATTTTGTTATTTCTCGTTCCATACTTTCTTTGTCACTGTATATATAAAACGATATGTACAACACAAACAGTTATCTTTCACAACAGAAATGCAAGACTATTCCCGACATATTTAGGAGAGGAAGTGTGTACTGAGCTCCTCTTGATAATGAGGAACCCGATTCCTTATTTTAATTAATTTCAGTTGATCTCTTCCGATTTTCCATAGTTTCATGTCTGTGAGAGTTATCTTGTTTCCTATCTTAATTCTCCGTGAAATCGTACAATGTGATACTTCACAAAATATGTTTACAATCTCTTCAAAACTATTTTCTCATTGTTAATGAGATGACTTGGTTGCATCCTGCTCCATAATGTCAAAGCATGTGATTGTAAAAGCATGTGGTGATAGTAAATATTCCCAAAAAAATAATCAATAATTAGGTTAAGCAGTATAGAGGTGTAAATAATTTTCTTGACTAATGCATTTTCAATCAACCATCTCAGTTTTCATTCCAGGTTAAATCCGACTTCGAGATTATATCACATTCGATGTCCTTGTCAGCTTTTTGTATAAATTTAATTTCAAGTCAACGCCAACTTGCATTTTGGGAGTTTCCCAATTTTCTCATTGATCTCAAGCAACCTTTTATGATACTTTAGAGCTTTTTCTCATCAATTATTCTTTATCTTTCTCACAATTGAATCTTTCTCATCGAAACCTTTCAAACTTCCGTTGTCGAACTTCATTAATTACGTAAACAATGAAAGAGTATCAGGGCTTTGCAAAAATACACTAGCAGAACTAAAACTTCCTCGAACAATATGATTCTGAACAAATAGTCGAAAGCTGCGTTTTTTATAATTCACTTAATTAACAAGTTGAATAAGTTTCTGAGGAGATTTCCTAGGGAGATTTCAATATTATACAAAAGAAACAAACTTTACGTCTACACTTTGAAAGAAAATACAACTCCAAAGCGATAAAGTAGATTAAAAGGACTTTATTACGTCATTTGGATTCATTAGTGTTCCATAAATTAAATTTTTGACTCTTAATTGGGGCAAAAAAGAATTAAATTGAAAGGGACGGTTTTTGTCAGTGGTGTGGATTTGTTTTTCCGTGGCACAATATATTGACCTCAATTTCACTTTTAAATCTGGAAAAAGTTTCGTTTCAGCGGAAACTTTTAATTGAATATCCACCTTGGAAAGCTTGACGTCCGAATTTCCATTTTTAATCTGATTTTCTTCTTAGCAGAATAAATGTTTTCTGCATGTTTGATGGTAGTTGAACATATCTTAATGACAGAAATCATTAGAAGAAATCTTGATTATTAAGTAAAGAAACTCAGTAAACCCCATTTGCGAAATTATTTTTCTGAATCACCCTTACTCATCAGATATCTGCTATATCGGAACTCCCACGGTATTGACAAGACAACGGAGATATCATACCGTTTGTGAGGAATGAGAAAATCAAAATTCATTGAAATTATCCATTCCCCACCCTCAGATTGACACAAGCGAATGAGCCTCCTCGACCACATTTGTCGTGGAGTTTTCATTTCCAGATGAGACGAACATCTTTTCAGAAGAAGATGAAAACATACTCTATCTAGACCACTCTCTCAAGGTGGTTATTCTAATTATTGCCTTCTGTATTCTCAAATCACAAGATCATACCGGTTTTCGTACTGAGGCTCAAATATTTTTCAGATAAATGCAAAATGCCATCATTCTTGGCTCATTGCGTTTCCTCAGGGCACATAACTCTCGAACCCAATGATCACTCATATCACGGCATAGGGACACTGGTTATTGATGCCGTCCGTAGTATTGAAGCTTCAGGAAAAGTGCTGAACTTGAACTGGTGAAACTTTTCTGGTGAAAGATATCGTTGAGATATCAAAAATAAAAAGAGAATTATAAATTAGAGATTGTGATTTCAATCAGAAGATATAATCACCAGCCATACAATTCAAGACAATAAAAGTTATTTCAATGAATGCAAATGGGGTACCGGCTTCAAAAGAAGCAAAAACTGTTTTTTTGGCTGTGGAAGTGATTGCGACTGTTTTGTAGGATAGTTATGGAGTTAGTTCATTCGATTGTCTTCAAAAAGGAAATACCATTTCAGGAGCATACTACGCATCATTACTTGACAAGCTGAAGGCAGAACTTGCGGAAAAATGGCCACATTTGCAGAAAAAAATCCTGTATCATCAGGACAACTCAGTGGTTGCCATGGCGAAAATCCTAAATTACGGTTTGAACTGCTTGACCATCCGCCTTATTTACCTGATCTAGCCTCAAGCGACTTCTTTTTGTTCTCTCATCTGAAAATTGCACTCATAGGAGAGAGATGTTTGTCAAATGAATAGGCAATCACCTTCGTGAACAATTATTTTGCAGAGAAAAACGCCGAATACTATTTGGACGGATTACAAAGATAGGAGCATCGCTGGAAGAAGTGTGCAGAGTTGAAAGTAAACTATAAAAAAATTGACCACCCTACACTAGTGGATGCTCTATTTGATGAAATCTGAAATGGTTATTGAGGACAATTCCTGAGTTTTCTGCATTACTTTCTGTCTACTTTTTCTAGGTTCACAGTCTTCTATTGTAGCTATCCTGCCAAACATCATCAAAAGTTTTAATTCAAGTGAATTTGAATTTGAGAATATTTGACCACCAAGTGACCGCCTTGGCGATCCTTGTTTATCTTCTCCTTCGTAAAGGAGAAGATAAACATTACGATAGGTTGCCTTTTATGTTTCGGGATTTGGCAACCCTAGTATTGCAATCTGGCAACTGACAACTCTATCGTAAAGGTGAAAATTTTTGAGGTTAAACGTACTCAGAATGTGACATACGAGCGCTATTTGTGTTGTTTACAATAACTTCAAAGATTCATCTCGGCCCATTTTCGTGCGTTATTTTTTATAACTTTCTACGTGGATTAACAACAGTGCATGGATAAACTTAATTCAATTTTTGGCAATGAAGCCCCATCAAGGACCATTGTTCATCGATGGTATGGTGAATTCAATAGTGGTCGTAGTTCACTCCAAGACGAATTTCGTGAAGGTCGTCCAAAGTCAGTTGGTGTTCCGAAAACCATTGATGCTGTGCGCGAACTGATATTGCAATATTGTCATGTGACCTATCGTGAGATTGACACAACCTTAGGCATTAGTGGGACCAGCATACATTCAATATTGCATAAACATTTGACTGTCAAAAAACTTTGTTCGCATTGGATCCCACATAATTTGTCAATCGCTCAAAAAAAGGCTCGTGTCGAATGGTCGAAGGAAATGCTCAAAAAATACGATCGGGATGCTTCAAAACACGTCTATGACATCGTGACAGGTGATGAATCGTGGATTTATGCGTACGAGCTCTAAAGTAAACAGCAGTCGACTGTATATGTGTTTCAAGAGGAGACAAATCCAACAAAAGTTGTTCGCGCACAAAGCACTTCCAAGCAAATGGTCGCCTGTTTTTGCGGAAACACTTGACATGTCGTAACCGTACCACTAGGACAACGCAGAACAGTCAATTTTGTGTGGTATACAACCATTTATTTGCCAGTTGTCTTCCAAGAAATCAGAAAAATCAACCGCCGAAGACGGATCACTCTTCACCTCAACAATGCGTGCTCTCACACATCGGCTCAAACAACTGCATTTTTGAGCACCCAAAACATCGATTTGATGAGTCATCCGCCATATAGTCCTGACTTGGCACCGAGTGACTTCTTTTTATTCCCGTACGTAAAAAACAAACTGAGATACCTCAATCTGAGTGGCAAAAGTGCTTCGACAATTGGTTCAAACGCATGCAAAATTGTATAGATCTTCATTGGGAATAGTTTGAAAATCAATAAAGTGATTTTTTATGATTAATATTTGTTATTGTTCTCTAATCCCGAAATATAAAAGGTAACCCCCGTATGCTCTAGCCAATCATAATTGAGGATGTACCTAAGGTATATAAAAGTTGAGTAGATGCTGTAGGTAATTATGATCGAGTAAGTACTTGAGTAGGTAGGTAGTCTCAGTTGTGATTACGTGGGGTATATGAATATTAGAGTAAGTAAATAATGAATTTTTAGTACGTCATTCACTACGAAAAAGCTACTATGTTGGCGAAAATGTCGTGATATTTTTTAAAAATATCACGACAATAAAGTTTCTTCAATTTTCTGTTCAATATTTCATAAATATTATTCGTTTGATAAAAATTGATTGGGACCTCTACCACTCAAGAAACACCATAGGGTCATAAAATCCAACTCTTACTAAAATATATTCACAGTGTTCAAATAATTTTTGTGTACATAAGTAATTACCGAATGCAGTTTTCTGAAAATTGTAACATTTTTTTATTTGAAGGAACCCTTTTTAATTAGCCTGTATGTATTTATTCTATTTTATTGTCTTCATTATACAAAAAAAAAACTAAACGTTCATGAATAGGAATTGAAAACTAAAGATTCAAAATGTATTGAAATAAATGGACAAGTACGATCCTGGCAAATCGTGTTCACGATGTTTAAAGAGCGGAAAATAAGATTTGATGGTTGATATCTCATTATAAATATCGAATAATCTACCAAATCTTGGAAAAATATCAATAGTAATGATGGAGTTTCAGTAAAATAACTCTACAATTTCCTATACATAATTTACGTTTTCCATTTACTATAATGTTTTAATTACACGATGGTCAAGGTTAGCCAGACTTGAAATTACACAATTCTTTGACACTGACAAAATATCTATTAATACCGTTAAAGGTATCTACCTCATGCATCAAAATCATTATAATGAAATTTTAGATAGCTCCACATGTATCGTTAATCATAATGTTACTATATGCGTGTTCGATTGATGACCTATTTATTTCTAGAAATTAAAATAAAATATAAGATAGAGAAAGTAAATTTTGTCCAATTTCCACTAAGTTTTTTATTTGTTCCGACCGGTTTATCGAACCATTCTCAAGTAAAGCGTCGCAGCTTGATAAACAAATCAAATTCAAACAATCCTGTGGCTTCCATCACTGAGTGCCACAGTCGACTGTGACGGAACCACTAAAAGATCTCATAGATCTTTTGTTGGTTCCGATGTATACCTTTCCATAAGTGCACGGTATGTGATATACCCCTGCTGCTGATAGTGGGCAACTTTTATCTTTAGCCGACCTGAGACTTTGTTATATCTTATTGGTGGGATTGAAAACCGTTTTTTTAATGTTTTGTTTCTCCAAGATTTTTTCAATTCTGCCTGTGAGGCTACGCATATATGGTAGATCGCACATGCAAGCATCTGAGCCTCCTCCCGTTTTGGGCCGTGAAACTCTTCAGTTTCATGGCCTTGTTGATCTCGGGTACACTATCCATTCGATCTCAAGGTCACTTGAAGATGTTTCAGTTCGTCCTCTAGATGCTCTGGTCCACATATTTTTCGAGCCCGTTCAGTTAGAGTCGAGATGATTTCTCCCTTTTGAACAGGATGGTGGTTTGACAGTACGAACAGGTACCTATCCGTGTGCGTTGGTTTTCGGTACATTTTGTGGGTTAGTTGAGCACAGTGTTTCCCAAAATGGGACCTACGTCCCACAAGGGAACAATTTGATTGTTAAGGTGGAGGCAAATCGAAAATGGACTTGACATGAGTTCAACCTTTTCGCTCCGGGCCATTCGAATGCAATGCTAGATTTTGGTGGCAAATTTAATTAAAAGCATAATTTTCCAGAAAATTTCATCAAATGGAAAAAATATACTATTTTGCGGTGGCAGTGTAGTAAAAGTGTTATGTACATTTAAATATAGATTGATTTTTAAGTACTCCTACGTTTACTCTATGTCACATAAAATCAATTTTAACACATACTTTGATTTTAGTTTTAAATTGATCTTATATTTATTTCTTATAGATAGCCCATAGTGAAATGAGTGGTGCAAGTAAGAAAAAAACTCGTCAATATTCGGAAGAATATTCAAAATTTGGGTTCATACCCGCTGTCCACGATGAGCGGATTCATTTTTGTCTATTATGCCAGCAATGATTGACTAACGAATCAATGAATCGAGGTCGTCTTGAGGCGCATTTGAAGGCGAAACATAGTGCTCATATTAATTAATAATATTAGTTATACTTCAGATTTGTATTGCTAGAAAATTTTTGAGAAAAGAACAACATAAAGTCTCTTTTCACTGCTCATACTTCAACTAATAGTCGTGTTCTTGAGGCTAGTTATCAAATTTATTTATTCATCGCTAAAAGTGGAAAAAATCATACTATAGGAGATAATTCATTAAAACCGTTCATAGCATTTCTTAAAACGGTTTTTGAAAAACATGTTAAAGCTACCCCACTGAGTAACAATACTGTTAGCAGAAGAATAGACGAAATGAGTGAAGATATTGAAAAACAACTTGTTGAATAGCTGAAAACAAGAAATTTCTCAGTGCAAATGGATGAATCAACTTCGAGAGACAGTGAGACAGTATTGATAACTCACGTAAGATATATTTATAAAGGGCATTTTGAATGCCCTTTATAAATATGAAATATATAACATCTTGTAGTGCAGATGGTGCTCCTTATATGATGGGTAAGAAAAATGGACGCTCAAAATGAAAGATGCGAATCCAGAAATGATTCATGTGCATTGTGTTATCTATAGGGAAATCTTGGTAGCTAAAAACATCTCGCCTGTTCTAAATGAATTTTAGTGATAAAATGTCCTAATGCTATTCAAGCTAATGCCAAATGTGAGTGTTTCTTCAAGCTATTTTGTCAAAAAAAAATGAAGACCGTGTGAATTACTTGAAAAGATTCATGGAACTGTTTGATACTCTTAGTGATTTTTCAAGCGACAAACCTGAAGTAAGTATCTGTTAACAATCGATGGTATAGGATTTGTAAGTTATTTAGCCGATATCTTTGAAAAAATAAATATATGAAACAAGCAACTTCAAGGAACGAATAAAACTCTTGTCGATGCAAAAGCGAAGATATTTGGTTTCATCACTCATGTTGAGTTATGTCAGAAACATACTAATAACAAAAACTTCGAGTAGTTTCATTGGCTCCAAAAGGGGAGAGCTTGGAAATGTTTCTGATGTCAAGTAATATGAAAGACAGAAAATTCAAAAAAATCATCAAAATCGAGCTGTTTCAGAGGTCTTTCCGACTTACTTTTTTAATTATCTCTTAATGCGACTATTAGTAGGTATTGCTTCAAACATTTAAATGTAATTTCTACTTCGAAAAAAATAAGGAATGGCCTGTTTTTATTTCCAGTTTCATGTGATATTTATATGATTCGCATTGATTTCCCGATCAAACAAAACTTTTTGTACTTACTGTACAAAAGTTATACATTTTATATTTTACGTTATCTTCCATTTCAATCTGAATGATGCGCAACTTCCGTTACTTCCATGAATTTTTCAATGGGAATTACCTTTGAAACTTCGAATTTTCCTATCTGCAGTTGAATATTTAGACAATGATTCACAAAATTTCACTTATCATATGCTGTGATCTTGTTTATCCTTAATACGGTTTTTTATCTCGAATTCTCCGTATACTTATCTGTTAACTGTATTTATTCACAATTAATCAGTTGTTTAGAAATATCACTTTTGTTCCCAGATCAATCAGTACAATACTCTCAATAGGGTTATATATGGGATGGAATTTTTTGAAGAACAAATATGAAATGAAATAGAATTTTTTTACAGCAATAGAATTGAATCTCTAATAAAACCCGATTGAACTTTTTTATTTTTTTTCACGAAACAATATCACAGTAAAAATTAACCAGTAAGTCAACTCCCACTACTTTCATTCATTAATTAACAAAGTTCTCGGTGACCTCGAAACGAAGTGTGGAGCCGATTTCGTTCATAGGCGTGCGCTCATATAAAAACAAAATTTGAGAATACTATGGAAGATTTTGTGGTAAGTTACTTATCCCATAAGGCGATTTCACCGGCTCTTCAAGAGCCCAACCCTTGGAACATACGGTCCACACATGTGTTGTTTTCCGGCCGTTTATCATAACTAATCCGATGCCCGTGGTACCTTCGAATACTACAGCACTGAATACGTTGGATGAGAATCTCATCCTAAGAGCGGTTGAAGGTCCCCGGCATGTCTGTCGGATCACGTGGTAAGAGAGCCTACTGGTTGTATTTTTCTGTGCCAAAAGACTATATCTCTATAAGATATTGAATAGTTTTTCATTTATTGAAAATTAGTCAATTATAGTCAGTATTTTTATGATTAAAGAAATAACTTTCTGAAATTGAATTTGTCAATTCACAAATTTGCTGTAGCAAACATGATTAAACCATCGATATTATATCAAAATTGAATTGTGTAACTAGATTTCTTAATTATATTAGGTACACGGAGAAGAACTTATAGCAATTGTCAATGAAGAAAATATGTAAAAATAACAAAATTTCGACTATAATATCGAATTGATATTGCGATATTTTAAAAATTCATGATCATTAAAGTATACTTGATAAAGCGTTCAGTAATTGTTGAAATATTTAGTATTTAGCACTGTATCTAGGACTATATTTCGATTTTTGTTAAATATTTTAATATCTCTCCAATTTTCGAAATCTCTCCAATCCGAAATTCGAAATTAAATTTTGTAAATCGAAATAAAAAATTTATGAAACAAATCTGCCGCCCTTAAAATTTGACGTCCTAGGCTCTAGCCTACTAAGCCTGCTGGTAAATCCGCCACTAAGCGAATGGTAAATGATATATGATGGGGGCTCATACATATATTGTCCCGCAGCATAGTTTCAACAACCAATTCAAAATAACATTAGCAGAATGGAAAGTAATTTAGTTCACAAACTACAGAGGACAGGAAAGAAAAAAGAAAAATGAAAAGGTTAGGTATAAACGATACCAATCCTTGTTTGGGTTGTGAAAGTTCATTAGGAAGAACTAAACTGTACAGGGTGCATTGAAATTATTGCAGTATATTCTTACAAAATACAACCTTTCTATCAAGCTAAGTATCCTTTCCATATTCTTCATGTTCTTATTTTTACTTAGGCTGATTGTTTGGTAACTTACCGCCGCTGCGAAGTAAGGCTCGTAATCCTTGCTATAATGTTGCCTTTTGTAGTGATTCACCTCTACTATGAAGGTCAGACCAGCCGCCAGATACAAAACGAAAGCGAAACCGTGGTACACCACTTCCTGAAAAAACAAAGGAAAGCAATTTCAGGGTATTCACTCTTGTATTGTGAGACAATATACTGAATTTATGCAATAGACCCGGCTATAATGGAAGTGGGTTTCGACATTAATAGTAATTGGTAGGGTCAGACTTTTGATTGATGATAATTCGTTAAAATAAAAGAAAGTAAAACTGTTAATTACTGAAATTTAAAACTGAAACTGCACCCACTACTGCACCCACATAACAAAACTGCAACATTATTATCGACGCGCTTTTTACCAATTAAATTAGCGTTAAAAACGAATTGAACTATACTAATCTATCTTCGTCTAGTTATAACTAATAGAAAAAACCCACACTGAAAACGTATAGTCCCGCAATTTTTGTTAGTTTAGTTCATCGAAGAATATACATGAGTACATTAAAAATCTATCTGAAATAGAATTGCTTCTAGATCAACTGTTAGAACAGACATCACGATGTACTCCAATGCAAAATCCACTGTCATCCTTCGTGGCTAATCTGTTCATGAGCACATTTGAAGTGGAAACAAAAGAAGTAGATTTATTGGTTATGATATGTAGATACAATAAGATAGTTGACTTTTTCTTCCAGGTCAGATTGTGAGAGTGTGGTTCTACTGAACTCTGAAAACCTGATTCAATCCATAGCAGGGCAGGCACAAAATATATGTTCTGCTGTTTAATCATATTCCAAACAGAGGCGACACACACTGTCTTCCGACAGTCCGAGTCTCTACATATGATGATTCAGACGACAGTGACCTGTAAGTAGACCTGTTTGACATCGTATTCATCCCTACTGAAGTCCAACAGCTGTTTGGTTTCAAGCTTCGAAAGATGAATGAACGCCTTGGAGTGAGCCAATCCTGGAAGATTTTGTGAGAAATCTTTGAAACTTGTTGTCATTCAGGTGTTCAATGTTTGTTTGGCAAGCCTAAAGAAATGCCAATGACAGCTTCTGGTCCGATGAAGCTACTTGCAACCCCCTCATTTGCAAAGGAGCCACCAGCCTCGTCGCCTTCCAGGCCAGTTTGGCCAGGAATCTAGACCAGAGATAATTTGTTGAGTCTTCCTATCGAGAAGAGTCGTTTTTGGCAATTTGCTACCAATTTAGGCGTTTCTCGGTAGGAGCCAAGAACTTCCAACGCCGCTTCACTGTCCGAGAAAATTTTCATTGACTTGTATGTGAGGTTGGATTCTACCAATCTCTACGCACACAATTCAATAGCAAAGATTTGCGCTTGGAATACAGTCACATAGATCCCTAGGCAGGTTGATATCTCTGTCCTGGGTCTGCAGTTGAAACCACTTGCACCAGAGCTTGAAGGTGTTTTTGATCCATCTGTGAACCAACAACTATCTGCTCTTACTATTTCCTTCTCTCGGAGGATGCAGTCCTCTCTACGCGGGAAATGTACTTTATAAGGCAGTTCGTAGTTGACAGTTTGAGGCATAGAGTCAGAGGTCATTTCCAGAATACTTTGACTTCTAGTATCAGCCAGCAGTCTGGTGAACTCTGCATTAGATTGCTTTGTGCATTTGGCAATGTGAACAAGTCTGTATGCAGTCCATCTAGCCTGTCTCTCCAGAAAAATGTTGAGAGGAGGTAGTTCTAGAAGGATCTCCATGGCCGCTGACGGTATGGAACTGATGGCACCACAGATAGCCAGAAAAGCCTGTCTCTGTAAGCCAGAGAGCTTCGCCTGAGCCGTTTTCTGTAATGCTTTCGGCCACCAGGCAATTGATCCATAAGTGATCATTGGTCTGACAATCATGACATATATCCAATGGATTTGTTTGGCACCTAAACCCCAAGTTATACCACAAATCCATTTGTGAAACACGATTTTCTGTTTTGTAAACTGTTCAATAACTTCGGTCGTGAAAACTTGTGTTCCTGTATTGTTCACTGAAAATCTCAAAATAAAGTTTTACTTGAATATAGTCGATAAGTTATTTAGAAAACGTTAATTTCGAGAGGGTAAACGTGAATACTCTACTTTTCAAAAAGACGATGAATTAATTGTTTTTCCATGTGAACCAAAATACACGAATGGGTTGGATTGATTTGAAAAACCGAACACAGAAACACTTCAAGTGTTAGGCAACTCTAGATACAAGATGATGGAAACTGAAAGGTTTGAGCTGTGAAGACTGTGGCAAAAAGTATGTTGTTGCACGTGCCGCTTGCACGCCCCCTTGGGCGTGCAAGCGGCACGTCCAAGGGGGCGGCAAATTAAACGACTCATCACGTAATATTCAAAGTAATTTTCCAATTAAATAGCCACCCCACCCACAATGTGCCAACTCAGCAAAATATGTAGTCGTAGGGCGGGCGTATTGCACGCGGGCGATCAAACAGCTAGCGGCGGGCCTGTTTGAGGCTAATAAATCGTTATAGGGAACACGTAGTGCTTATCCAATTTCATTGTATACAAGAAATTAGCATAGTTCATCCCCTGACAATTCCAACTTGGTTGTTGAAACGCGCGTCGGGAAGAGTATTGCAGTTTTGGTACGTGGGAGCAGCATTTGTGTTGGGAGATGGTAATTTATTTTTTTTTGAATACTATCACATTCATAAAATATTTGTAAGTTTTTTCATTTGTAATTCTTTACAAAATTCCAGGAGATCTTTCTGAAATCAGGACATCTGTTGAATCGTGTTTGGTTCTGTGTTATTTACGAATATCTTTATGCCTTTTTTATATCAAATTAACCATACGACAGGTTGCCTTTTATGTTTCGGGATTTGTCAACCCTAGTGTTGCAATCTGGCAACTGACAGTTCTATTGTAAAGATGGACATTTTTGAAGGTATACATAGAGCGCTATTTGGGTTTTGTACAGTAACTTAAAAGATTCATCTCGGTTCAAAAATGGAATTAAATCGTGAACATTTTCGTGCGATTATTTTTTACTACTTTCGACGTGGATTAACTCAGCAACAGTGCATGGATGAACAATTTTTGGCGATGAATTGGATCAAGACGAATTTCGTGGAGGTCGTCCAAAATCAGTTGTTGTTCCGAAAACCATTGATGCTGTGCGCGAACGGATATTGCAAG
>WOGR01001087.1:0-21261 GCA_015342045.1 Leptinotarsa lineolata
GTTGTAAGAACTCTGCTGACAGTTTTTGTTATATTTGTGGTGAGTTTGTTATTAAAAAACATCAAAGAAACATTACAGGCTTTGTGTAAAGGTTTATTTTTCATATTTTGGAATTAAACTTGGTGATTAGGATAAATCTTGGGCCCCGCATAAGGTATGTTATGTTTGTGTTGAAGATCTTAGAAAATGGTCAAAAAAGGAGAAAATAGCCTTCAAGTACGCTGTTCCTATGGTATGGAGGGAACCTAGAAACCACACTGATGATTGCTACTTTTGTAGTATTGATATTATTGGCCATAACTCGAAAAACAAGAAGGTAATAAGCTACCCTAACTTAATTTCCGCCATCCAACCGAAATGTTTTCTGATGTACTGTCAGATATAGATGAGCAAGATGATGAAGAGTTCCAATGTGCTACAGCAAATATGAAGCCTAAACTGTTTACTCAGATTGAGCTTAACGACTTAGTTAGGGATCTTGGGTTAACAAAAGAAAAAGCTGAATTGCTTTATTCTAGATTAAAGAAAAGAACTTGTTGGCAGTTGGAACTAGCATATCTGTATATAGGAAGAGAGAGTAGCAGTTTTCGACATTTTTTGAACAAGAATGTGATTTAGTGTACTGCTCAGACATTCCAGGTCTAATCAAAGAGTTTGGTGTTGAATACAAAAAAGAAAACTGGAGGCTGTTTATTGATTCTTTCAAAACTAGTTTGAAAGCTGTTTTATTACACAATAGTAACACTTATACATCTATACCTGTGGTCATTCTGTACATATGAAAGGAACCTATGAAAACCTAGAAATAGTGTTGAATAGAATTGGCTATTCGGCTCATGGTTGGATGATATGTGGTGACTTGAAAGTAACATGCATGCTTTTTGGTCGACAAGGCGGTTTTACCAAATTTCATGTTTTTTGTGTGAATGGGACAGTAGAGCAAGGGATCAACATTGGTGCAGAAATAACTGGCCTGTGAGGGAGTCTTTGAAACCCGGCGAAAAGAACATTCTCCGCAAAAACCATGTAGATTCTAGAAACATTCTCTAAACACTTCTAAATATAAAGTTAGGTCTTATAAAACAGTTTGTAAAGGCATTCCCTAAAGATGGACCTTGTTTCAAGTATCTCTGTCAGAAATTTCCAAACCTCTTTGTAGGACCCGACATTCGAAAAATGAAACCACATTGACCATACATGAGAAAGAAGCATGGGTATTATTCAAGCAAGTTGTTGCAAAATTCTTAGGAAATGCAAAAGACCCAGAATATCATACCATTGTAGTTAACATGTTAAAGAATTTTAAGAAACTAGGATGTTTGTTGAGCCTGAAAGTCCACTTCTTAAACAGTCATCTTGATTACTTCCCGAAAAATTTAGGAGATGTTCGTGAGGAGCAGGGTGAGCATTTTCACCAAGTCATTAAATTGATGGAAAAACGTTACTAGAGCCGCTGGAACATCTACATGATGGGAGACTTCTGTTGGTCACTTCACCGTAAAGCCCAACAAGCGACTCATCGCAGGATAAGCTACACAATAAACTTCAAAGAAAACAGAGAAAGGAAGTATAAACCAATTCCATCTGACTAGTGAAATCTACATTACAACACTGTATCATTATTTCAAGTAACCATGATAGTGATTTTACATAGTGTTTCATTTATTTTACCATATACCGTACAAGTTTTAAATTATATAAGAAAAGTCTATTTCTCAAAAACTATGGGGGATACAAAAAAACTAAGACCAGATTTGTATTCAGCACACAAAAATCTATAAAAAAGCAGATATTACAGTAATTACAGTTTTCCAAAATATTTTTTTGGTGACCTGTGAAATCCAAAAGTGATATGAATTGGAATTATTACTAATTGTGGGAATAGTATATTCACACCTGTACTCGATGCTTCATTTCCTTGAAAAAAATTTGGCAATTCACTCTCCCTGCCCAATAACCCCTTCTATCCCGAGTTTCCTCGCATAAATCCTGTCGATGCGGGAATGAACAGACATTGTTCTTCACCGATCTGGCGCTTTTCCATTCATCACGGCAGTTTCCTGTTTGCCATCCAGTATTTCCACTTCCCGGGTAGCTGGTCGCGGCCCCGAAATTCGAATGTGTCGAATAAATCCCGGTGATGGCGCCTCAGGATGTACACCCGCTAGTATTTGGGGGATTAGGGGGTTTTGTCTCCCGTTTTATCGTCCTCCCGTCCCGGATATGTTCGGACGAAGATATTCCAGAAGCGATGCTTGGAAATCTGGGAATTGTTGAGCATGATTTGGTGTTGGTGTCCTTTTGAATGTGGCATTTCGAAGGACTAAGAAAGAAAAGGTCTGACATTCTTTACATACAGGTTGAATGTTGAGGAACATTGAAATTTTAAATTATGGACTAGGGAAGTACGTCACTTTGAGACACATACATATTTTTTGCTGCTCAGTAGCCTTCTGACGTGTCCATTTCTTCCAAGTTTCTGAAATAACTGCATTCTTAAAGTCTTTTCATGACACCTATTACCCTGTATTGATTTGTACAGGTTCTTCATTGGGTGTCGTATTCTTCTGGACATAATTTGAGTTGTCAATAAATTGCTTGCTTCGTGTGATCCAGTTTCTCACATTAGCATAAAACATGACGGGCTATCCCTGTTCCTTTCTTGGCATGATTTGCAGCCATTTGCCTCACTTTGTTCAGTAAGAATCCCAGTAATAATTCTGCAAATCGCTACTATGTTGAAGAAGATCTTCATTTCTTTTCTCTAAAGTTTTTTCTTGGGTATAATTTCTTCATTATATTTTTATTGATCCATTTCCTGATCTGACCCCGCACCTTGGATTCTGGAATCACTATGATCTTTCCGAGGCACTTATCTGTAGTTGATTATCTGTGTTTGTATGATTCATCTCCTTTCTGATTGTCCTGGCACACAATACAAAGTCAGTCTTGATGTCAATCATTCATTAATGCCAAATGTAACCCGACTGCTTGTAAGACCTTGTAAATTGCAAAATTTCGAATACTCTCTTCAAGAAGACGGAATTTCAATCTTGTTCGTTTTTTTGCCCTTTGTGGAAGCCGTCTGAATTGCTCATGTCTTCCAAGTTTCCGGAAAACACTGCTGCCTCAAAGTCTTATTGCGTTTTCTCCTCATGTGTTTCATGCAACCATTTCAACCGGTACAGGTACTCTGATGCACGTATGTCATATTCTTGTGGAGCCAATTTAGGTTGTCCATTAGTCGTTTGCCTCTTGTGATTCAAAACCTCACATTCGCATAAAACTTGACGAGTTATTCGCAAAAAACTAAAACGAAGTCGATTTTTTTCAGAATTTTTGCAAAAAAAACATAACCCCCGTGAACAATTTTGTTGGTAAACCTCAGATTCGTGTTCAGCAGCATAAAATACCATATAGAGCCAAATTTCAAAACTCTTGCAAAACTTCTCGCAAACTGCCCCTTTTTGACACAAGCTGCCTAGAGTATCTATCCATTTTGAGTTCCATGTTATATGGGCACAGTTTTACATTTTATACGTTGACAAGACAATTGACAGTTGACTTGGATATGTTCTCCAAAAATCTCTACAAACGCATACAATCCATAACCCTGTATCAAGTTTCGTATTAAATTTCAGAAGATTCCGAACTGTTATCGGGAGACCGTGCACCGTAAAGATATAATTGCTATAATCGCGAAATTGGAAGTGCTGTAATAAACATAAAAATGAGGCTGCCGACCTGCCTCAATACGCGGCCGACACTCTTCCGGTGTAAACAGTAAGAGAGAGATAGATAAGTGTGCCAGGGACACACAATATAGCGGATTGTATCGCAAAAATTGTACCGAACGTTCACGGTCAAGGATGATGAGTAATAAAACGTGTTTGTTTTTATGCGAGTTTTTATTCCTAACCACCGTACGTCGAACAACGCGATGACAAGTGTCATACACGATGCCAGTGGTGTGATAATATTCTGAAGCGGGAATTCCGTACGTTGTACAATTAACTTGATTAGTATTGAAACAGGATAGTTGTCAGATTTTATGTGTGTAGGGTATCTACTACAACTACTTAGTTTAAGAAAATTTTATTTCTTTACTGATTATTATTCAGGATTATTAATTTTTCATAACTTTCACGTAGTATTTAGTTTCTATTAGCGTATATGTTTTCTATCGATAAGTATTGAGAACAACTCTTAAAGAACAACCAAATGTTTTGTTTATTTTACAATCTGTAACACCCTTATCGAGTCGAGTGGTTGATACTTTATGACCAACTATGAATTGTCAGTGAAGATTATTTTCAAGGGTTTAAACACATTTTTCAACCGAGGTATTTTTCAGTCTCTCCCGGAAGTTCGTACCGATAATTGAAAACCTCTCTGTAGTTACTCTGTAATTTTATATTCGCGCTTTCGTTTGTCATTGTTTTTTTTTTATGTTAATAAATTTTATCGTTGAGAAACGCTGTGTAAACAATAATACACCTATCACCAGTCATTACAAGGATTATAGTATATTTCATTCACTAGATTTTGGAGTTGAAAATGGGTTCGCGAAGAATAAATAGATGTACGCATAGCCTCAGATTACAAACTTTTATTCAAGCTACTATTTTGAACTGAATTTTGTAACTGTATGTTTTTGAGCTTCAACAAAGTCTATCTATCTATCTTTATATCATTGTTCTTGTATATTTCAGAATTTGTTGATTTTCTCTCTCTCTCTCTCTCTCTCTCTTTGCTTCAATGGCACTATTCTGTTGTTGAGTAGGGGTAATTAGTCATTGATAGATCTTTTTTTATTCAACATGGTTGCCATTTGTTCTGTACGATTAGCTTTTAGGTTGTCTTCAAATTGTCCTGTTACTAACTCCCAATTTTTATTTTATGAAATGTATAAAACAAAAATTTGAGGTTTCATCTTAAAAAAATAAGAAACTCCAACAATATTCACGGGTTCACACAAATCCGCATGAATATATCGGGTAACAATGAAATCAGTATCCACAGCGCCATTCAGTTGTTTCTAAGGTAAGAAATTTGAAATTCGGAATGGAATTATAGTTACTTCATCAGTTCTATGCGTTTTATTTTTCTGTGAAAGTGAGAAAGGCATTTTTTGATTTTCGAAAATTACTATTTTATAAGAAGATAAAGAAGAAGAGCTTTGAAATTTTCACTTTTTCATTGGTACATTGGTAACCGCATAATCTTCGGCATTTTTGTGTCGTATACGAGAATCGATTCAATATTGAAGTTGGAAAAATACTACCTTCTATTGAGATTTTCTAAATAAATAAAGTGAAAAATGGTATTGAAAAATTGATGAAGAGTGTTTTCCAATTCGCAATTTTCCATTTGGAACCCGAGCAAACATCGTCTTTTGTGAGAGGAAGGTTTTGGCTTTCTACTTCTACATTTTTATACGAAAAAAATTAGGAATCTAGCAAGCAATTAATTTCAAAAAAAAATCTTCACAAAGATGTGTAGATCATGCAAAAGAAGTAACTATCAGACACAAACTGGAAGAAAAGGCCATCTTGAAACAATATTTTAATATAAACATTGAATTACACGAAAGAAAAAATTCTTTCGAAACAGCTACTTTTATATGAACATTGAAATATACAAAAACCAATTTTTTCTATTCAGTTTTTACTCCGAATATTTGTTATGGAATTGAATCAGATATCATTCACAGGATTGCTACACAATATAGTATTGGGAAAAACCAGTTTGTACCAGTTATTTCACAGTTGCGAATGTTCAAGAAAATCATCAAGATATCTATCCTTGATATTGATAGTGAACAATACTGTGCGAAAGTTTGTGACTTTTGAAATAATATCATTAATTTTTATCAAACCATTTCATCCAATAATTTTTCGCTTTCATCTTTGGCCTCTGCTGGTATTTTTGCTACTCAAGCTCATTATTGCTTATTATATTCCCCTTATATGTTAGAAACAGTCACTTCCCTTCATTTTTTATATAGATTCATCACCAGTTGTTTAACACAGTTCCAAATTTTTTTGCTCACTTTCTAACGATAGAAGATTCAGAATACCTACAAAAATCGTCGTGATATTTCATCAAGTTTTTACTCACCTAACAAACTCTACATCTTAAAATAGCTTGAACTTGAACTTAAAACTATCCAGATAATGTGCTATATTTATAGTCTGCTCATTCATCATTATCATTCACAGTACGATTACTCTCGTAAATGAGTGGATGAAACCTTACTGATTCTGCTACAAGGAGTTTTTGAGAAGTATCAGTTCGCTGGATCAAAAACAATTATTTTTATAATAATACTATTTAAACACATACACTTTTGAAAGAAATGTTGTTGTGGAAGAACTAATTGAAAAATTGGGAACGGTACGTACGACATTATACTAAAACTTTCAAAAATGTGATCATAACAACACCATATCTGAATATATACGAGTCTTTCATTAAGCGCTTCCTATCTTTGAATTTAAATAAAACAAGTTGTGTGTGTGTGTGAGATATCATCGAAATTTTTTATTCGTTTGAAAGACTTATTGATGCCATCATGTGTGAAATATAACATAGTGTAAATGTATGCCACGGCTTCTCTGGGTGAAGCGCATCCGAAGAGTCCATTCTCCATGACTCTGGTGCATAAATCAGTCTGAACTTGCCCGATGGCATGGGTTATGTTGGCTTTGAAGACCGCTGTGGTTTGTGGCTCAATCGCATACGCCTGCGACTTGAGAAAGCCCCTCAAGAAAAAATGTAACGGGATCAAATTGCACGATCTCGGTGGCCAGGTCACATCACCTCCGTATGAGATGACCATGCCCTCAAATCGCTCGTACAGAATATCCAATGTGACATGAGTTGTGTGGCACGTAGCGCCGTCCTGTTGAAACCACACGTCGTTGGTGTCCAGATCATTCAAATCAGGCCAAACTAAGTTGGTAATCATCTACCTATAGTGTCGTCGTTCACAGTAATGACCTGGCCAAGGTCGTTCCCAAAGAAATATAGACCGGCGACGCCGCAAGCCCAAAATCCACACCAAACAGTAACTTTTACGGGATGCATTGGACGCTCTTGGATATCATGTGGATCGGTATCGTCCCAAATTCGACAATTTTGTTTGTTCACGTACCCATTCATTCAGAAATGGGTCTCATCGATGAAGATGATTTTTCGATGAAAATCAGGGTCAGTTGCCAACTCCTCCAGAGCCCATTCAGCGAACATATGGTCGTTTATCTACAGTTCCTGGGACAGTTGAATTTTGTACAGATGCAGGCCCAAGTCATGACGCAAAACTCGCCAAGTGGTGGTCTGCGAAAGACCGAGTTCGTGTAAGCGACGCGAAATCTCCTTACACTTTCACAAATAGCAGCGACAGATCTTGCGTTTCGTCGACGTGCGGGTGTTGGTCGATCGTATGGGCGAAGCGCGCGGTACGTTGTCTGAACAAAACACCCAATTCAATAAATCAATTTCATTATTTGCACATGAATGCTATATACGCCCATGGTGATTTATCAGAGCAGACTGAATAAATAACAACTAATTTTATATTTGTAGCTTCAACTAGATGGTCGTTATCAATTGTTAAAGTTAGGATGTACCTGTTGGGAGACTCTATACATTATACAGAAGATTTCAATGAAATGAATCCATATCAACAGAAGAATATCCTCCGAATTTTTGAAAATGAATAATATCAACAACTCCTATTTTCTTTATCGAACGTAATTTCGACTTTTTCTTGGATTTATAAAAAACGAGTTTCAAACTATAAATAGAGTTCAGCAGTTTCAGTCAAACCAACTGAACAGTCATTTGTTGGTTTGAAAGTGATTGACAATGTTTCGTGGTGAATTTCATCAGTTCGGACTTACATTGTCCGTCAATCGACTAAAAGAGGAATCATCAAGACTCTAGTATACCGTGCTTTCGGGCTCTATAATACCAAGGAAGGTCTGGAGAAAGAACTGGGCATCATCAAAAATAATCTTCAACGAAATAGGTACTCCAAAGTGATGGTGGAACAGACTGTGGCTAAAAGACAGCAAGAACCTCGCAAGGAAGAGAAGCCGTCACAACCAGTGCTTGCACTTTCCTACATCAGATGGTTATCGGAAAGGATAAGAAGAATTGGGTCCAAGTACAACATCAGAACCTCGTAACATCGATTGGTCCCAAGCTGAGATCATACACAAGGAGAAACACTGGTTCAGGAGGAAATTCAAAGAAGCCGCATATATGTTGTCCAACAACGTATTCATCCAAACTAGCGTAGAGATACGCAACATATTGAAACCCATAATCAAGGAAAAAATGGGCACCTCCCGCCAAACGGTCATCTCCAGATGAATCAGAGAGAGAGAAAAGGCGATAAGTGAAAGTACTCGAATGACCCATAAATAGTCATCTCTCGGAGGAATTAGTTCTGTCATCACTCGAAGACGATTGTGGATACCAACAATCGAAACGTCGTAACTTGTCTTGAAATCTCTTAGTTTTTAATTTTATTTCTTTCTTGTTCAATTGCTAAATTTTTTACCTGTATTTTATTTCACTGTAAATTGATTTCAGGGTAGTTTTGCTTAATATATTTGTTATTTTCAGGTATTCTTTTCAATTTTAAATTGTATTGGTTATTTCAAGGATTTCAAATCATTTTATATAATATTAGACAATGGAAGTCCGAAATAATGAAATTGAACAGTTAATGCTTTAACAAAGGTTTGACGTTAGTCTTTAAATTGACATAACATTTTCATTCAAGAGCTGATTTGGATGAATCTGAAAATGTAACTGATAAAATGAAGTTATAATTCGAAATAATTTCATTTTTTTGGATTTCATTGTTTAATGTAAACAGTCACGTATTTAACTGACTTGGGTAGTTTTTTGTAGTATCAGAACCTCAGACGAAATATACTGAAAATTACTTTTTTCTGCAATAAAACTTTGATATGGTTTCTACCACCAAACATTCGACTATATAGCTACTAATCTGTGTGGAAATAGTCATCAGTTAACGTACCAGTCCAACTGATGAAGCTACCGTGGAGTGAAACGCGTCTTGAATAAATTGACTAATGTGAAAATTGTATAATGATTATCGTGGAAAGTGTTATTAATTTTAATCAGGTAACGGGTCAGTGTATTCATAATTTTGTGTAGTTGTTGCCGGTGTGTTCTTTCTAGTGGTCTTCAGCTTTCAGGTTTTCCTAGATTTTCTAACAGCAGAAATTTCACATATATATGCCCACTTTTGATTTACAAGAAAATCATTTCACAAACTATGAATACAGTTGAAGAAAGTTTGAGTCAAATCAACTAAATAGTGTTTTTATATTTTTTTTAAAGAATATTAATTTATTATTTATTAACAGGAAACCCCTTTCAACAATTTTCAATTTGAATTGTTACACAATAATTCAACTGAAACTAAAAAATATCTATACAAATTAAACAAACTCATTCTATCAGTATTGCTGTATTATCTGTATTATGCTACATTATTCTAATTTCAACAATTGACTTTTGAAAGATTGTAATATTGGTAGTCTTGGTATTCTGTGTGACAAATATACAGTGTGTGAAAGCCAAATGGAATAAATTCATTATTTCGGTTACTGTACATATAAAAAAAATCCCGAAACACGTCAAATTTATATTATAATTTGACATTATTCAACGTAAAAATGCCACCCATACCTTCAACCCACCTTCGAATGACGGGTACAACCCCCAATTTTTGAATAGGAAGCATAGGTTTGTGACATATCGTTTGAAAGGTCTCTTCATTCTCTATTAAAAATGTTATCGCTTTCAAGTTTATTGCAACAACTGAGATAAAATGAATTTAAATCATGTGTTTACCGAAATTCGATAAAATACAAACAGTTGAGAAAGCAAAGTTAAAAGACAAGTTTTTCAAGTGAATCAAGATTTAATTTTGATGATATTTTGATACAATGATAAGTACCAAAAGCTGAGCTTTTTTAAATGCTATACGAGTTTGTCTGATAAATTTGTTCTGAGCCATTTTGATGTTCTCAATCTAATACAAATAATAAGGGAACAACATAAAAGTTTGATTGAATTGATAGAAAATTCCGATAAGAAACCAGCATTTCTAAAGATCTAGATATAATGTTATTGATGTGAGGGTGAAATATCAATTTCGTACCGAATGTAATATTTAGATCGTGTATTTCATCTACTTTTTGGATTGGTGTATCATCGGGATGATAAGTAAAATCTGTGGTTGATGTGTTCCGGAAGAAAATAATCTGATAGCATTTTTTATATTTGTCATAAGGGCATTTTCGATACACCAACGATAAAACAAATCGATTGTTGATTGGAAAGTTCATCATCTTCAGGACTAGAAATTATTTTGAATGCCTTCTTGACGTGAGTTTTCAAATTTTTATAACATTTTTCATATATGAACCGATTTGAATAAATCAAACACTACATGTTACGAGAAGATTACCGCGACACGTAAATCGGCGTAAACATTATTGTGATTACCGCACACAAACGCACAGACAGAAAGACAAAAATTTTAAAAATCATTGTTTTGGAATCTATTATGTTGATAAAAATCAGCAATGATAATTTTTTCAAATATCCTTCATGCACAGAGAGCGATCCGTTATACTTTTGATTACGCTGGTTCCTTTGTCCACCAATATACTTACTATGGACGTGAATTGATTCGCCTAACTGAAACATAAATAGTATCTACTGAAATATCTGCATACACTTCAGATATTTCAATTGGAATGAGACCAATAGATGCAGTTTCAGAAAGCAAGGAAAGCACAAAGCTATTTACAGTTTTCTTTAAAAGATCGTCGAATATTTGGAGTATATTCGAATTCTCTTGTTCTCAATGCTATCTGAACTTGACAACAAACAAATATTTACCATTTCCATCGATCAGTGGATAACAAGTTTCGTAAGATTCATTTTGTTTAGCGTATCCATATTTTTAATCACTGTGGCATATTCGTTTCAACGAGGTCATGTTCTGATGGTCAATGTTAATTCATCAATGCAACTGTCCGTTGTAATTCATGGTCACGCAGTTCCTTTATGGTTTTATGTGGCGGTCTTTATCCTCAAGTCTAAGTATTGATATTGATATATTACCAATATCATGAAATATAACCCTTCATCTCAACGATCATGACCTAGTTCCAAAATTTCAACGATCATATTACACCAAGTTTACAACTGAATTTGAGAACACACACCACTATTTTGATTGCTATCGAAGATTTTTTCGGAATATTTCGGAATAATTCAATACAGAGTACTCTCATAACACATTATAAAATCTAAAGATAAACTCAATTATCATTATCAGGAATACAATGAGGAAGTGAAAACGGTTGGAAATATACTGAAATGAAAAATCATTATCACTAAATAACAATTTCAATATTGTAAAATATTTTTCGAATTTTAACACATAAAAGTTCGAAAATTAGTCAAATTGAATAAAGAAATAGATATTTCAAATGGAACTCTACTAACACGTTAGCCCTACGCAGTAGGATGTCGAAAACATTTACCTGAAAACTACTACTTTCAAGGATAATACCTCGACGTACACTGAAGTATATCCGACAGACATTTCTGCAAAGGTATCCTAAGTAATCTAAGTTAACGCAAATTCTTGCAGTTGCTTTTCATTCGCCCCGCCGTAGAACTTCGTCTAAACCAATCCAGTAAATCATCACTTTCGGGGTATCTACTACCCTTCGTCAGTGGAGGAAAGATCCAACTAAGGCAGCCTTGTGTCTGGGCCTCGAATATGTGATTTCAGAAAGGTTTTGCCGCTGTTTACTCAGATTTGATTTATAGCATTTCATGTTTTATTTGCAAGAAAGAAAATATTCATCAAACTACCGGACAGATCACATAAACACTGCTTTTGATCCACTACTGCTGAAAAAATGCTCAAACAATGTCTATGAAAAGATATTTTAAAAAAACAAATTGTAAAGGTGGGTTTTCCATTGATAGTATCTTCAAATGAGTCAGAGAAATATTCTCCACACACAAAAGTGGATCATCTTTTAAAAAATTGATTTGAATTTTTCTTCACTCAGGTTAACTTTATTAGATGATATTTGAAAATTTGTGGAATGACAGAATGTAAGCTGTTACTACTATGATCAGAAGAGTATTATCTCGAAAAAATGAACATATTCTGAACGTTTTCTTCATAAAGTTTTTCCATTTTTTTTCTGGAAGAAGTGATTGAATCGAAAGAAGAAAAGGAAATTCTGTTGATGACCTAAGCTCAATCAATCTATGTAATCAAGAAATATTGAAACCATACTTGAACCGTACCAACCTATTCTGATTTTCTTGTCCACTTTGTATATTTCTCACGGATTTTTAAGTTTTTCTCAGACAGTTTTCTTGACAGACAAATATTTTTTTTGGCGATTATTAAACATTTCTCTTGATTATATCAATCAGACAGGCCTATAAATGATGATATGCAATTGTTCCAATATAAACAAAGTATTCCTGTAGTCAGATAGCTTTGACGTAATTTGAAACCATTCATAATGATTAACGAAGCAATATTGAAAATTTTGCTGAATTGGTTCCGAACCTAACAATTATGTAGAACATGCATAGTGGTGGATATACACTATTGGACTCAATAATTGTAACACATTTTCGAAGTGAATGAAATATATAATTCTCAGACTCAACGATGAATTAGTTTTGAAATATTTTGAAATAGATAGTATTTTTACGATCATTCATTTTCCTAACCTTGATTGTTGTGAACTACGTACGTTTTAAACATACAATGTGTAAAATCCAAATGAAATAAATTCATTATTTCTGTTACTATACATATTTTAAAAAAATGCAGAAACACGCACTAATTTAAATTATAATTTGACATTCTTCAAATGCTCACCCCTACCTTCAACCCCCTTCGAACGACAGGTACAAACTCCAATTTTATAAATGGGAAGTATAGGTTTGTGATATATCGTTTGAAAGGTCTCTTCATTTTCTATTCAAAAATGTTATTGCTTTCAAGTTTATAGTAACAATCAAGATAGAATAAATTAAAATCATGTGGTTACCGAAATTCGATATAATAGACTCAAAACTTATTGCAATATATTCAAAACTTATTTTATGTTGAGGTATCGATAATAAGAAAGTAAGCAAAAACCATAGCCAATCAATGTTCTTTTTAGATGGTATCCTTCAAAAAATAATGATTTCCATGGCAACGTTAGTTCAAAACGCCTCATCAAATTGTTTTGTATGTTACAACATTAATTGTCAATATTTTGATTTGCGTTGAAAGTTCGTTAACTTCAAGTCTGACAAATGGTTAGATTAACGAAACTGCATAACAGTTTTACAAATGATTGATTACGGAGATAAAACCCGAACACAACAGGAAGTAGCTCGCCTATTTCATGAGAAATTTACTAATTTACCGCCCATATCTCAAGGAACAATAAGAAAAATAGAGAAGCAGTTTCGCGAATTTGGTCATGTGGGGCATATAAAAAAAGCAGCTGCCAATGCAATGAGTGATGAACTCAAATTAGATGCGATGCTTGAGTTTGAGGAAAACCCACATACATCGATTATACAGGCATCCACTACATTCAATGTTAGCCTTACATCGATAGTAAACATATTACAAAAAAAATAAAATTCATCCTTATGGAATGATACCTACTCAGGAGCTCATGATAGAAGAATTTGATAGAAGAACTTATTTTTGTGAGCAAATGATGTACATGTTGGATAACAATATCATCTAAGGAGACGTTATGTTTTCTGATGAGTGTACTTTTTCTCTTAACGGTAATGCTAATCGACAAAATTGCAGCTAATGGTCAACGGAAAATCCTCACGGGATGAGAGAAGAATACACGCAATACCTTCAAAAGGTTAATGTTTGTGCAGGGATTGTAGGAAACCATATCATTGGTCCCTTTTTCATTGAGGGCAACTTGAACAGCGATACTTATTTGGCACTACTTTAAAATGATGTCAGGATAGAGCACCACCACATTACCAAGTTAATGTTCGGCAATACCTCGCTACAACATGCCCTAATCGGTGGATAGGAAGGCTAGGATCGATTGAATGGCCTGCGCGATCACCTGATCTTTCATCATTAGTTTTCTTTTTATGGGGATATGTGAAGAGCAATGTGAACAAAATTAAACCTTCAGGGTTGAAGGTAGAGGTGGAATTTTTACGTTGAAGAATGTCAAGTTATAATTTAAATTTGACGTGTTTCAGGATTTTTTTTAAATATGTACAGTAACTGAAATAATGAATTTATTCGATTGGCTTTAACACACTGTATGTTTTAATAGGCAAACACGGGATTGTGTAAAATATTTTTTTTGGCGTTGTTTTACGAGTTTCGATATTGATAAATGGCGAAGCTACATATGTCTGCTAAATCTGTCAGTTGTACATGAATATACAGTGCGTAAACCTATTTAGGCACGCTCCTTTAAATTTTCTGTTTCTCCTGATATCGATTCCAGAAAATCGGCTCTGACAAACCCGAAGATGACATGGAGACTGGTCTGGAAATGCCGCGAAGAACTGAATGAACTTGCAAACAGGAACAAATTAACATTGTTCTGGGTGCCAGGGCATTCAGAAATCACAGGCAATGATAAAGCTGATGAATGTGCAAAACACGGGACCTCCATATATGGGACCTAAACCAGCTCTGGGGGTACCAAAATCATTGGTACGAAACCAGATTAGGACATGGACCAACAAGAAGCATACAGAGTACTGGGCAAAAGTACTTGGAAGCAACGGTAATACCTTAAGAATAATATCTGTCTGTCACCAGATAGACATAACTCTGTCTTTTTTTTTGATTGATTTGATACACTCGTATATGTATAACCTATTGAAAGAAAGACCTACATTGTTATTATTACCATTATCAGGTATGATATATTTTTTTGGAAAGGGTTTGGCTTTCATTAAAACTCTTCAGAAAATGTGTAGATCATGCATAGGAAATACTTTTAGATACAAACTGGAAGAAAAAACCCTCTCGAAACAATTACTTTCATATGAATATTGAATTACATGAAAGGAACCAACAACTATATGGAACAATATGTATACAATAAACATAGGATTGCTACACAATACAGAATATGAAGGAGATAAAATTTACCTTACATAGTTTCCCAGATTTCTTATATAAAGATGGAGAATTAGAAAGCCAAAACCTTTAGTTCCCAAAAAATAATTTCTTCTAAAAAATATACCCCTTTTGATTCAAGTATCATATATTTTCCACATGGATTGTAGGAGCAAATTAACTATTTTTCAGTGATCAAAAAACCTTTAGATATTTTTTTCAAAAAGTATTTTTCCATGAAAATAGGATGTTTGTTTATAAATTAACCGCTGAATCAAAAAATATATAAATAAACAGTGTGTTTCATTTGGCCCTACATATGACTACAAAACCCTTTCATTTATTGAAAAATATTTTCACTCCGTTAATGAAAACATGTTTGATTTTTGTTACCGTGTGGGTCGAAAGAACAAAAATAATGAGAGTTCCTATGTTCAAAATTTTTCCCCATTTTGAAAAAGGATGGATTTATGAAGGCCAGTTGCGCAAAATGTGTTCAAACTGTGAAATACATGTTTGATCAGGAGCTGAAGAATGTACCGTTGCAAAACAGAATCAATTCCAACACATCCATATACATTGACGAATGGCTATGGGTGCTGAAATTGTTGATGAATTTTCAATAAACGAAAAAGACTTGAAGCATTTTTGTCATATCTGCAATAGTTTTAGAGTTATTATAATTTTTAAAACAAAAGAGTGGATGAAAAAGTTTCTAGGCATAATATTATTAACAGCTATATAAAAAATAGAAAAAAAATTTTTCTGAAAAAAAAACCATACGTGGCTACTTCAATCACATAATTGGGTATTTGAACAAAAATAAATGGAGAAAACTAAAATTGTTTTTTAAATGAAAGAATATAAACATATTTTTTTAAATCTCAGGAAAAAATAGAATTTATGAGTTTCATGACGCAAAAAACGATTGTTAATAAATAAACGCATTTTTTACCAATAGCCAAATTTTTTCAAGGAACTATTTCTTCTCCAAAAATCATAATTTGTATCAATGAGTATATTACAAAAAAAATTTAGAATCACTCATAAACAATGTCTTTGTTCATAACAATTTTTTTAACAATAACAGTGAAAAATAAAGAAAACAAGTAGCTTCCAAACGTAAAACATCGAAACAATCAAGATTTAGAAAAAAATTATTCCTTTATGTTCTTTTTTAATTTATAATTTTCAATTGTTAAAAAAAAGAGAAAAACCAAAATTCTGTAATTTTTGCAACGATAATCTATTCATTAGCCTATTAAAGTTTGTCAATTATCAGGGTTTTTCTGTTAACTATCAGTTTATGAAAAGTTAATAATTAACAAATGCATAATTATTGGAAAAATTGGGATAAAAATTTTTCAATCGCGGTTCAATCGCGGATTATTATTCATAGATGTATTCCAAACTACATGAATTTTTTTATTCCCTAACTTTCATATTTGATATGTTTAAATAATTTTTTTTGTTGCTGGGTCAGATTGACGCACCGCGCGGAAGCCAGACTATCCGTTTTTGGCTCTAGTTTCAGGGATCTGTAAAAATTATGAATGATAGAGGTACAGCTCCGTGAGTCAAAAATTTTTTTAGCAAATTTGACAGTCTTCATGGATCCTTTTTTCAATTAAAATATTTTGAATATTTTTCGAGATACTCAAAAAAAGCAAATCTCAATTTTTTCACTATTTGTGTACCATTTTCAAGAAAAAATGGTACATGTGAACTAGACTACTGCACTGGAAGCTGAACACAAGCATCACTTGGGTACTGCCATTCAGCTCGATTTTCAGTGTTTAAACCGTTTATGTTCACACTATAAAAGTAACAGTCATCGGTATGATTTTTTGATTCTTGCCAAATAGTTGGTGTTTCAAATTTAAAGACACTTCTTTTACCACTTCTCCATGATATTAAATATTCCACACACGATACAAATACAATCAGAAGCCCAAGACTTCTCATGTTTATTCACGACCATCCCAAAATACTCAAAATAGGTATTTTTCACCAACTCTGATATAACTTTTCTACATTTGTTCAATACATACTTCCCGCATATATAGCAAAAATTATTTGTTTGTTCAAAAGTGATTGACAATGTTTCGTGTTGAATTTCATCACTTCGGATTGTCTAATATTGTATAAGATGATTTGAAATCCCTGAAATAACCTATACAATCAAAAATTGAAAGAATAGCTGAAAATAACAAATATATTAAGCAAAAAAAACCTGAAATTATTTCACAGTGAAATAAAATACAAGTGAAAAAATCAAACAATCGAAAAGAAATAAATAAAATTGAAAAAATAGCGATTTCAAGACATGTTACTTCACGACGTTTCGATTGTTAGTTTCCAATATCGTCTTCGGGTGGTGACTGGTCATCACCCGAAGACCATGACTGGTCATTATTTGGATGGTTTAAACAGCGTTTTCTGGAACCACTTATGTCGAAAAAACTTTAGATACTATTATCACCACAGTAAAATACGCTCGTTATCGATAAAGAAATACGCGTAAATGGTAAAAATCGAAATCAAAGTAACTCGAGCTGTACAAAAATTTTTGAGGGTTGATTTGCCAAAAAATAGGTCATAGGTAAACACTATCGACCATAAAATTCGCGGAAACAAACAAAAAAGTAAATTTTGTAAACTAGTGTAATATTACATGTTGAATTGAAACTATTATTCTATTATAATAAATAGTATCTTTTTCAATTACTCACTTAAACAAATCCTTCTTATTATCGTTTATTTGAATACTACTATAGCCTGAAAGTTTGATTTATGTAAATGACTCCAATTCATTTTCCAATTTTTCTCAAGTTTTATAAAATAGCATCAACTTTTTATTCTCCTTCAAGCGTGCTTGGATCAAAAATCAATTCCAGACATATGCATAAACTTAAGCTGGGCAAAATCTTTGGGAAGTTAACTCTGAAGAAGTTTCTGGAAGATTTCTTACATAAAAGATAAAGTGAATGACATTTTTTAATGAACACCTACTCGTTTGTAGGACAAAGCTATATTAAAAAGATCGGTAAAAAATGACGAAATACATAAAAAATAAACATCCTCTATCGAATAACAAATATTTAGTTATTTATTGACAACGACTGCATTATTTGTCTACTGAAAGTGAATTCAATTCAATGATGATAACTTGGTGAGCGAAGTGACTTTCCGAAAAATTAGATTACGAATGAGTCGAAATTATTTACAACTATATGTCATTAATTTTTTTCTTCGTAATGTCACATCGGGTCCGTGAAAAAAGTTGTAGTTTAAACTTGATGATGAGCGTGCTTTCGGAAATAGGCTGGAAGTTTCGCCCTTCAGGCATAGAACAGTCCAGAATATTTGGGAGTATTAGAGAGCATTCCATAACATTTTTTCCTGAAGGGCATGCTTTTGAAGACAATCTGAATATCTGAAAGTGGTCTAGATCATTGCACAACATACCAGACCATTTTCGAATGATGTGGAATGTTTGGAAATAGTCTGGAACGTTCCAGATCATTGGTAGGGATATTTAAAGCAAAATTCGTCAATATCTTATGATTTGAAATTTATCGTTTTATTTCAACTACCGCTCAATCACATATCAACTCCCTGTACGAAGCAGGGAATCCCAACCAGTAACTGATAATAATGACCTTTGAATTCACTCAAAAAAGAAGTTTGTTCACATTTATTCAATATAATTTTGGAATAGGTAAGTATCCATCTATTTAAAGACAACAAAAAATAAAAATGTGACTTTGAACCTTCAAAATAAGTCACTATGTGAAACAATAATAATAATATTGAAGGTCTTTATTTCTCATCATAATAAACTTAAATGAATTACAAAATGCTCAACGTGGTGGGAAAAGGCCGGAGATCAGATTAGATGCTGGCAGTTCCTATTATTATTCTCAAGCCGAAACAAAAAAAAATTTCAAAGATAATGATTAATGCTCGTAGTTGCAGAGGCAACGCAAAAAATAGTATCAAATATATAAATATATAAAAATGAATATAAAAGAAATAAAAATGATAAAACAAAAAAGAAATAACTATAAACTTGTGCTCAATTCAGTTGTTGGTGGAGAAGTTTTTCATGTTTCTTGAAAGTATTGATATTCATTGATTTTAAATTTGCTGGATTGACATTATATATTTGAGATATTTGATAGGAGAATGATTTCCTGAATAATTCAGTGCGTTTACGTTGATATTGTGAACGGCATCTCTGAATATTTTTTTCCATCAAATAAGAAGGTTTCCTGGAAATTAGGACTTTATGTGCCAGACAAAGAAAATGTTATAGACGCCTTTGTTTCATATTCAGCCATTTTAATTCCATCAATCTATGTGAAATTCGTCGTCTACGCCTTATTCCTAAAATTAGCCAAAACATGCGTTTTGTGTGACTTGTGTTCGTCGTTGATATTCTGAGGTGATACATGAACCATAGACAAAATCTCCATAATTGAATTTTGAAAGAACTAAAGATTCGCAAAGAAGTGATTTTGTTTTTTTATTAAGATATTGCCTATTACTGAAAATTAGTTTCAAGTTCAGGAAAGCTGTCCTTCTAACACTGTTAAGGTGAGTTGTGAATTTGAGGTCACTATCGATAATTAGTCCGAAATTTTTTGCAGAATTTGATGGTTTAACTACGGTATGGTATAACATCACTATAGCTAATAACAAGAGGTACTTAACTCAATTGAGTACCTGAATTTGGTCTATTTGTGACAATGTGGGTGCACTAATTTGAAAACCGATGAGTAAACTAGATCAATTTGATCATTCAGCAGGTAACACTCGCAATGTTTATGCTTATGGATTTTCAAGAACTCCAAATAATTGAGTTTCCAATCTTTGCTTGCATAGTGTAGAATTTCCGTATCGTTTGGATTCGGGAACTTGTAGTTGAATTCCAAGGAATGGTTCGAAAACGTCGAATCATTTTTATCTAGTCTGAGGGAACTATCATGTTCAGCATACCGTTTTGACAGAGTTCGAAAACATTGTCCTACATAAACACTATCACACTAGGGGCACTTGAGCTTATAAACTCCAGATTTCTCCATCTTGTCCACTTTATCTTTGGCATTGAAAAGGAAATTACATAACCTGGCATATGGTGTGAATGCCACTTCCACATTGTTTTTTCTGAATAAAATCCGCAATTATCTCTGTTCTTTTATCAAAATCTGTTAGGGTTATAATTTTCTTGATTTCTGATTGTTTGACTTAGGGGCACATAATTCTGTGAGTGAATTTACGGCTTTGTTTTCTGACTAACTTCTGGATTGTGTCTTCGTTAAAACCATTATTATGTCCTATCTGTATAATTATTTTAATTTCCCTATCTAGATTGTTAGCAGATAAAGGTAGCGAGAATGCTTTGTGCAACATTGAATTGTATGCTGCTAATTTATGACTTTCGGGATGGAAAGATTCACTTGGGATTGTAATGTCTGAATAGTTCGGTTTTCTGAATACATTGAACTCAAATTTATTCTCAACATGCTGAACATAAAAGGTCCTTCAGACTAGGTAAAAATGATTCGACCTTTTCAAACCATTCCTTGGAATGCAACCACAAGTTCCCGAATCTAAACGATACGGAAATTTTGCACTACGCAAGCAAAGGTTGGAAACTCAAAGTATTTGGAATCTTTGGAATCGCCTGTTTCAGAGGTACTACACGACAGCTGAACCAATTTATGACATTCATGAATGATCTCAATCGAAACGTAATGCTATATAATGGTCTATTATGATAAGAATTTTTTTTTTCCAATATATTCAATTTTTCGAAAAAGAATGATAACTTATGATACATCATCGAAGAGATAAAAGAATCAAGCCTTCTTCTCATCGAGTGCCGCACTCGTTTAAAAATTCCTGGGGTGTTGCGTATGACATTAGAATTATCCATAATTCTATTTCTCTAGTGATTTCCATCGACAACTGGTGTCGCATAAACAAGCGATTTAAGATATTTCCAAGAAATAATTAGGAGGGTGCAAGCCTGGAGATCTAGACGG
>WOGR01001088.1:0-21261 GCA_015342045.1 Leptinotarsa lineolata
CCTAAATAATTCATTTTATCTGTTAGTTTGATTTCGATAATTTGGTTGTCATATGAAATATCTAGCGTATCAAAGTCAGGTAATCCATTCACGTAACTTGAAAGTGGAAGTGCCATGGTTTTTTTGAAATTAATTGTCAGCAACTTGTGATTAAACCAGTCTATTAATTTAGTGAAGTCAATTTCAGCTTTCCGTTTAAAATCATTCCATGTGTCGGCGGTATAAAGCACTGCAGTGTCGTCAGCGAAACTAAAGATTTTTCCGCTGGTGTTGATATTAATAAGCCATTTATATAGATTATAAATAATAGTGGACCTAAAACGGTGCCTTGTGGCACTCCACATTCAACTTCCTTAGTTTTACTGATATTATCATTGATTTCGACAATTTGTTGTCCTTTCGAGATATAACTTGCAAAAAGTTCGTGAACACGCCCTCTACAACCCATATTTTACAGGGCCCCCAATAACTGTGCATGATCTACGGTGTCAAATGCCTTAGCAAGGTCAAGAAAGATACATAATGCAGGCTTAGTGTTATCGAGGGCATCATACATTCTAGAAGTTAAGGCTAAAATTGCATCCTCCATTGATCGTTTCTTTTGAAATCCAAATAGATTTTCGTTCAACAATCCGAATTGCATCATAAATGACGCCAGGCGTGATTTTATGGCTTTTTCAAAATTTGTTGCAAAGTTATTAATCAAAGATAGTGGCCTGTAGTTTGATATAATTTGTTTATCACCCGATTTATGAAGTGGTTTAATTACAGAGATTTTATGTTCAAGAGGACAAATACCTTTTTCAAAGAACAAGTTAATGATAAATGACATTAGGGATGAAATTTCCAGGCGCCTTATGGTTTTTTAGGGTGTTTATTATATCAAATATTTCTTTTTCCGTGGTAGGTGTCAAGAACATGGAGTTAGGATTAATTTTTACGGATGGAGGTGGTGACAATGGGGTTTTTATATTTTTTGCGAGATCTGGTCCAACTTTGGTAAAAAAATTTGCGAATGTTTCTGCCGTTTCAAAATCTGTTTCAGTGAGGTTATTATTCTCTTTCAACACATTATTTATGATATCATTTTTTTTTTGTTTCCTGTCATCAGATTGATAACTTTCCATAGTTTTTTTGGGATTATTTTTATTTTTTCTATTTCCGCACTATGATAATTCTGTTTGGTTATTTTCAATAATGCATTGAGTGTATATTTCTATGTGTAATAAATTTCTGTTTCAGTTCCAAATTGTTTTTGTTCTTTTGATATTCTTTGAATAAGCGATCTCTACTGATAATTGAAGTCATGATGCCTTTGGTTATCCAATCTTTTTTTTGTCACTTTGTTTTTTTTTGAATGTTACATAGCTGCCTTTCATAAGTTCAGAAATCCTTGTTGGGAAAATGTGAAAAGCAGAAAGTTTTTGCCACAAGTTGGAACTTTTGTCCTTAAATTATTTCGTTATTTCGATACATTCTTTTCTAACTTCATCCGATCATTTGAGTTATTGCACATACCTCTTTGGAAAAAGATGGTAAACCATCATATGAATGGAAAAAGAAAACTTGAAATGTTTGATAGTATTATTTTATAATAATCAGAAGTGATAGTGTATAATTATACCTGTCGGGGCATACGTGAACTAACGATAATTAAATTATTATGTCTCAATGAGTCAAACAACGGTAAACTTACACATTTGCCAAAACAGTTCACTTCACGTCACTTTTGTAATCCTTGCAACGTAGTTGAAACCATTCACAAACAAACAACCCTGGAATGTAATTGGATCTTATATAACATAACACTGAAATTGTCTTCGCCTCGTTTACTAGATATCCAAGAAAGCACTCAATTTATTCACAACTCGAATTAATTTGAATTGGCAGAATTCTCTAGAGTGTTCCTTCGGGATTGAAGTTGGTAATTACCGCTGACTTCATAATGCGAAGTTTGTTTCGGAACTGATGAAAATCCATGTTTCTGTTGATTCTGTTTACCTACTCATAGATGACATCAACTGATTCATTCAAGAAATTTCTACAAATAATTTCATTGAATTGATATTTTTTCCATAGTAATAGTAATGATTAGAGAATCTATGGGATTATATACCTCAGTTTTACAAGATAATGCAAAATCATGGCAGGGTAACATTTTCTTGAAAACAGGCCCTAATTACACTATTCGTTCAATAACACTCACGAGCATAACATCACGCGATAGCGTTACATTCCTCGATGCAAAACAATCACTGAAAAATAATCATTTTCATCTCCTCAATAAACTTTAAAGAACTCAAACATAAGTATTACAGATTGGAGTTTCTATAACCATCATTACAATTCAGATACTGCTGAAAACCTCCTATCTGAAAATTTCTGTTGAAAGTAAAAGTTCTACCATCCATAAAAAGCATCCACCGAAGTAAAAAGAAAAAATAGATCACGAAGGTAATAGTAAAGCTAATCAATGAAAAAATAGATGTCCGTTGTAGCTCACATAATCAAGATTCAAATACGTTTTAATTAACTTTTAAATAATCTACTAGACGTAATTAGGAATCTTTCTCTTACTCATTCCAAAGGTGATATAAAAAGTAACCTCCACATAGTTTCATCCAATGAAAACTTCCATGATCACTTCACAGTAGGCACTTTTCATATTCTGAATCTAATTTCCATCACACAAAATTCTCTTTTCGTACCTTTTTCATATATAATGAATATTGTGAGTTCATTGTGTAGGAAAATAAATAAAATTTTCTGGTTTATGTATTTTTTGTCCAGCCTTCTAACCAAGTAGTGGAAGTAGCAGGTTTACCAATTTTTGGAGGGGTTGAAAAGGAGGCAAATAAATAATTGACGGAATATTTATGGGACTAGATAATATCAAGCCCTCCAAGCCACAAAAGTTTTCTCGAGTGAATGCAGAGGTCCATGATGTCTTTGAAGAAGAAGCTAACCTATCTCAAATTGACCTCGCCCTACAAAATCTCGTTCGAGTGATTTCCCAACCTGAAAGACAGAATTCAACCTCTGTTACGTCGCTAGAAATGATTTAGAATCAGGATTTCATTTCACATGTTCTCAATGGAATATATGTTGGAAATTTCACAGCTTAAAAGCCTGCAATTGTGTCCCCCTAATAAAATAATCTTGTGGGAATTTCAATATTTTCTGCTTGTAGATATTTGACAATATCTCTTATCATTGTTCTCTTTAATACTATTTGAACGACAAGGAATGTTTTCTCTTTACAAAATACCCGCATCAACCTTCAAGGTTATTAGCGGTTTCAGACAAGTGGTTGTGTATAACAGCTTTCTCCTAAGATATCCTTGAGATTTTCTGTTAGGTTATGCTCCAGCCTTTCCGCGATGTACATTGGACACCCTACTAATATATGTTTCACTGAGAGGTCTGTCTCGCATATATCGCAGGATGGTTTCTGTTCGCCAGTTATTAGATATTCATGAGTGAGCCTTGTATGGCCGAGGCGAAGTCTGGTGATAGCTATTTGATGGCTTCTGACTTTAGTTGAAGTTTTGTAAGGTGTTAATACGACATGTTTCATTTCAGCTAGTTTGGAGGATTGTTGGGACCGTACGTATTGCCACGTACCAAACACTTTGTTTCTGATGATTATTTTGAGGTCGCTGGGTGTTGTTCTTGTCTCTGCCATGGCATATGCTTGTAACGCAGCTTCCTTCGCATTTTGATCGGCTTTTTCGTTCCCACAAATGCCGATATGGGAATGGAACCCATACTATAGCTAACTGCTTTTGTCTTTGTTGTAAGTAAAAGAGCTCATACTTGATAAGTTTAACGATAGGGTGATGGATATTTATTTTCCACATGGACTGGATGGGGCTCCGAGAGTAGGTTATTATAACGTATTTCGGATATTCTGTCTGTCGCATATACGTGACAGCTTGAAGAATAGAATATAGTTCTCCAGTAAACACGCTCCAAGTGCTGGAGCATTTATATTTCAAGGTAGTAACAGAAGTAACATTTCCGAAGAGTCAATTTGTATTTGCAAATAGTCTGAGTATGTGTCCATGATTTCGGAAAAGTGTTTTTTAGTCAGAATATTGTTTATTCCTGCTTTATCGTATGTTGTAAGGTCAGTGTTTATTGGAACGGATTGGCTCATACACTGTGGTGGAGTTATGATGTTTGTGTAGATAGGCGGTAAATGGGAAAGTTCGATTTCTTGAAGGTACTGTTTGGTTCTTTCTGAGAAGGATAATTTGGATTTGTTGTAGTTTACAATTCGGTTGGCATGGAATGTGGTTTCTTTGAGGGACGAAATATGCACAGCGTATAACAAACTCAATATCTTCTTTTTTGAGGTTAGCGAAGACTCACCAGTTTCTGCTAGAAGACTGGATAGGGGTTGTTATATATGCATCTGTACTTACGTGTAGGGCTGCATTATGAATGCTGTCAAGTGACTTCAGGAGAGAAAATATTTTAATACACTTTCTATATAATTATTGGGTTTTTCCAAATGCCCAATTTTGGAGTCCGGCTTCTTCTGTCATTCCAAATTTCGTATTGCCTTGACTCCGTCTACTATTTTCCTATTGATTGATTTTCTTGACAAAATCATATCATCCTACTTCGAAAGTTATCATATCTAAGGCCCTGTCTCTATTTTTTGAAAATCCTGAACCATTTTTGTATGGTAGTTTGTAAATAGTTCTTGAGCAAAGTTTGTAGTGAACACTCGCTTTTCAATAAACCTAGAGTATATTAATTGCTCGTATTTTCAATTTGGTACATTTTTCATTACTAGACTTGTATATAATGTTGTACGCAACCGTCCTACAAAGTAACTCCACAATTCTTCTGCACAATTGTCAGTTTTGGAATAGAATATATTCATTTATTTTATTCGTAATATCACATACTCCCGGTAAACTAATCGTGAGTCAAAACAGTCTCTTTAACTTGGATTGCTTCCACACCAGATGACATCAGTGTGTGGAGAACTGCGAGGTCTCTAATAGACCCCGCACAAGAGCTGTGAGTCAAGAGCTGTTGCTATTTGCCACACCTTGACAAGACAGAAAAGATAGTGGGTGCTACAAAGTCACCAGATAAATCGAAAACCTGTACACTTATTACAAGAGCCTCCTTGGATGACGGATGATCCTTCACAAGCTGATATAGTGGAATCCTTTGGAAGGCATTTTGATAACTTGCGAAACGAATCAAGTGAAACACGTCCACTTTAGGAACGTTGAAAGCTTTCAGTGGAGGTTTCTCCACACTGAATTACATGATCATTAAAGAAATGAATCCTTCCTTTGTCAAAAATGGAAACCAGTTGAATCCAAAAATGCCAGAAGATGATATACATATTATTATTTGAAATTTCATACAAAATACTGAAGAATATGGCAGAAAATACCAACTCGTGAAAATATTCGGATATTTAATTGAAGATGTATGTAGTTTGAGACGATTACGCAGCCTTATATGTTTTGAAAAGGAATTTTTTCAATGACCTACTTTTTAGCATATCCAAGCATATCAGTAGGTTCGAATAGTCTGTTACAAAACTATCTGAAAGTATTTTCAGAATTTTTTTCAATGTTATTGAAGTTGCTGATATTTTTTTTATTGAGTTCGGTTCTGATGCAGATTTTGTGGAACATCTTCTTTCTTGCGAATCAGTATACAATTATCCTTTACCAAACTCAAAAACCTGTTCGTGCAGATGCATTTTCGTAAAAATGTATCATCTTTCCCAACAACCGATTTCCCAGAGTCTTTGAAGTCCACTAGATACTCTTCAGGACAACAAGAGATGTTTTCCGAATTCTTGGGGTTCTTGTTGAATACTCTTCGTGAACAGGAAAATAGTAGAATCAATACTCCTGAGCGCTCTGGATTGAATGATTCCATACAGTGTATCTTGTCTTGTGTTTGTAGATCTTTTGATGGAAGAATCCTCACTAGTTTACTTCGTAGTACATGTTCTAGAGTTGGCAAAAACATATGTGACTTTCTGAAACTTCAAGCGTTTTTTAGTATTACTGATAACTAGTCTGTGCAAAGCTTGTTGTTGAATTATCTGAAAAAAAAGCTTTCAACTGGTGATGATCAGCTGTATTGCCAAGTATGCGCTAAACTAACTGACTATTATAAGACAACAAATATTGCTAAGGTACCAGTCAATCTAATGATAACACTGATAATCATCCAACATGACTCAACCTCTGACAGAAGCACCAAACCCTTACGAGGGTTCAAAATAGATGAACGTTTCAATCTAGCAGACCACTGTTATAATCTTCATACAGTCATTATTCACTGTGGTTCTGACGTTGAACCTGATCATTATTACACTTTGATCAAAAATGAAACGAACTGGTTCAAGTTTGATGATAGTCGTGTCACTGAATTTTCTGGTGATATCTTGAATTTACAAACTCAAAAACATCCAAAGCAGCATTATATCTTATGCTGACGATACAGCTCTGTCATTTCTAGGCGATACGTGGAATGACGCTGAAAGAGTACTCACATCTGTTTCCTCTTGACTAAACACAAATCTTTTGAGCCTAAAGATCGATAAAACTAAATATGTAACGTTTACCCACACAATTAAAAAGCAACCTTCCTAGAATAAGCTCACTATACACATACCTATTTACCAAAATCCAATGATATGCACATATCCTAAAGTTTATAAGGCAAACAAGATGGAATATCTTTGTGTATATGTACACCAAAGTCTACGATGGGACGAACATGTATACCAGACCGTTAAAAGTCTTAGTGAATTATCTTATAAATTCTACCAACTCAGAAATCTTAATAATAAAAAGCTTTAAACAATGATATATAACTCGCTCTCAGAATCAGTTCTAAGATATTGCATTATAATATGGGTTGGCGTCAGCAAAATCCCGTTACATAATCTACAGGTAATGCAAAATACTATCCTGAAAATCATTTTCAATCGTAACTCCACTGTAGCACTATACAAAGAATAAGACTTATTTCATGTGAGGAAATTATACATGTATCACTGCATATTATGGATACATAATAACCCTACTCCTAATATAAATCATAGTTATGAAACCCGAGCCAAACTCCATCAAGAAACGAATGTCACTCGCTGTAGATTAACTTGCACTCAGAGATTCATATCATACTCTGGCCCAAAACTAATAAACCTAAATCCTTCAGACATAAGAGCAATCTCCAATAAATACAAATTCAAGTCAAAACTAGAAGAACATGTGAATCAAAACTATGACATATTGAAATCTGTCTATGAACTATATTTCTAATCGAGGTTCTCCCTAGGCTATGGATATAAACTACATCCTATTGTAGGTATTATCTCGAATTAGCTGAACAATTCAACGTCAACTTCTCTCCGGCTACTACTCTCTCTTTCCACTAGTTTTCTTCCTTTCCAACTATCTGTATAATTTATATTTACTTTGTCACTATGAGTGTTTGCTTCAAAGCCGTTTTTGAACATTAAAAGTGAGTTTTTCAACAAAAGCTCGGACATATCAATTTTTAATTAAAGGGAGACACCTTTCAGACCAATCAGATTTTTTGTAGTACGCACCCCCTCGAAGGGGTGCGTCCGACGACCCTCATTTAGATAGGGAAAGTAGGTCTAGTGGCACCTTGTTTTAAAGCTCTTTCGAATACCTTTACAACTCTGTTGAAAGAAAATTTTTGTAACGATTAGTTTCCGAGATAATTTGTTGCCATGTTAATAATACATTAGACAGACCACTAGGTAACTTTGTAGTACGCACCCCTCCGAGGGGGTGCGTACTACAAAGTTCGAAAATTGAGACATAATGGGGGTGTTCCATTAAAAAAAATGACCGTGACGTCATTACTCGAACGGAATTCACCCTGTATAATAAATTATTATTTTGAAATACGGTAAATTAACATCAAAAATTGACGTGTTTCAGGATTATTTCTTAAAATGACCTGTTCAGCTAAAAATGAATTTGTTCCATACTTTACGCACACAGTGTATGTGTATATATGCGTATGTATGTTTGCATATGTGTGTATGAATGATCAACTTTGAAATTGTTTCTAGGTTGATACTACAACTCAAGCTCTGCTTAGGTAGCTCAACCTTCAAAATATGTAATTACCTCAATAAATTTATCTATATATCTATCTATCTATCTATTGGAGCCTCTGGAGATGCCCTACATTTTGTTCTATGAACAAAACATTGGCAAATGATGTGGTGCTGCGGGTTCTTCCGGGTTTTCCTGCAGCTGAAATGCGCCACAGGAGTTAATCAAGTCACCCCGGAGCGCCAATTGTTTTTTTTTGTTGTTTCATAATTTCATAATTTGTATTAATTCTATTTATAGATCGGTGAAAACGTTTATTGAATCTGAAAACAAATTGAAAATTAGCTTCTCATAATTTCTTTAGTATTCAAAATTGATGGCGAACTGGGTATCTTGTGAGGGCACCTCTAAAAGTGAGCACACATTTTAGGTCGCCTAGACCTCGTTTTCAATGGGCAAATAACGATTCAATTCCATGAACCAACTAGCACAATTTTCCAAAACCACGTACACACACCATTAAGATTAACCAATAAACTTACATTCGGGATATAGCCCTTGAAAATCCCTTTCAGACAACATAAAGGGCTACTGATAAAATACCTTCATTCTGGCCCTCACTTCTGTTTGCCTGGAAACTTTCATTGCCGTCGTTTCAGTTCTTAACAAGAAAAGAAAAAGGTATTTTGCCGTGTACCTTCATCTGTTGCGGAATTCCAACAGGACAGGTGGATAGTGGTGTGGATCAATAAACAGAGGCGCATCAGCATGAAAGAACGAGGGATATTAATCGGGTTATTTCTTAATATTATCCTACAGAGAGTCGGATAAGGAAAAATTTCACAAGGAGTTAGAGCATAGAATAATTCATAACTGAAATGAAACGCATAAATCATTCTACTACTACCTTTGATAATTATTCATCACGACTACATCTCAGCATTCAATTTTCATGAAATTATTTTGAAATTCGTTCCATCTATTCATTTCAAAATAAAATATTATGAAATCCATATTGAGTCGTTAACTTTCTCGTTTTTATGATCATTCACGACTTGAAAAAATCAAAAGTAATAAAAAAACCTGATCTGAGTTAACATTCTTTCATTTTCGAAGATTTCACTGAAAATAATCGGAATATTGTTACGTGGGTTTTCTGTTCAAGATATAGAAAAATTATAATAGGTTTCATTATTATAGTACGTGGGCATACTTGACGACTAGCTTTGAATCAAATTATATGAATGAACAATTCGTTCAGGATAGTCTCAACTCACCTATACAGTAGGTTAATGGACTGACACCTATCAGAAAACAACTACTCCCCTGGCTGATACCACTAAGGGTATTGGATTACAACCGACAGGTGTCAGTACAGTCTTCACGGAAGTAACTCTTGCATATGCTGTTGGCGATACAACTTCTGGAATCAATTTTTTTTGATTACTGGAACACACTTGCAGACCGGTTTCGGGCTGGTTGACCACTCGTCAGTACAAAGTAGTATGTACCATCAACCTAAAGTCGATGATTTCCGATAATTGAAAATCGAAATAGGCAGAAGCGAACGTCCAACAACATCGCCTCATCTGCCTGTCGATGTACTCACCAACTGCATATCCACATGGCCCAAGATTTCGCATAAAGACAAAAAACTTTCATTCTTATAGTACGTAGGCATACTTTCAGATTGGCTTTAAATCAAATTGTATAAATGAACCTTTCGTTCAGGCTAGTCTCAACTTACTTACACAGTAGGTTTATAAACTGACATCTGTCAGAAAATAACTACCCTCCTGGCTAATAACATGAAGGGCGTTGGATTATATCCGACAGGTGTCAGTGCAGGATTCTTCACAGAAGTGATTCCTGCATATGCTGTTGGCGATATAATTGCCGGAATCGATTTTTCATTATTGAAACGCACCTGCAGACCGGTTTTGGGCTGTTTCCCCACTCGTCAGTGCAAGGTAGTGTCTATCATCTGATAGATGTGAGTCCATAAATCTATTGTGTAGGTGAGTTAAGACTGGCCCGAACGAATTGTTCATTTAGATAATTTGAATTACAATAGGGTTGACAAATAAAAACACCACTAACAAACTCGACTAGGTCAGTGGTGTGCACTAAATCGTGGGTGCATTCAATTCAAAATGATATCTGAATTTCAATTGTATTACTAATACAGACAATTTATTCGGATTCCAAGCAAATTACATTGAACTGTCTTTTTTCAGAGTTGAGTTAAGTTATGAATTCACCTTAGAGAAAGACGAAAAGTATTTAAAATAAACGCTAATATGTGACGTCACGTAAAAGTTCACACCATTTATTGCAATTAGGTAATGGCGTATTGTAAGATATAAGAAAATATAAACATAAGCAAGTTTCTTATTTTTCAATGAACTTAGACTAAACTTAGGTGCTGTTCTGCATACTGCCTCAACAGTATTCTGGGGATACTGACACCTCGGAAATTCGAGGGTGCTCTCAGCCCACTGCTACGATATATCTATGAGAGTTCATAAAAAGTAATCGGTGAACAAGCGATCGTTTCCAATTTATTTGATTATAGCTTGCAGATACGTTTTTCTATGGGGATAGCTTGACACTGAGTTGCACGAAAGTTATATGAAAACTACAAAGTTGGAAAAATGTATTGATTGAACTAAGTATATTGAAAATTAAAGAATAAATTAATGATTGAAAAAATCTAACCGTAACAGTATCCCACCGGGTCTTCCTGTCTGTGTGTCTGAATACGATAAATATGATGACGTTATCTGTGAGAAATCGGAACGGTGATGCTTCCCGAACGAGCTTCCATCAATAACGCTGCCTAATCCCTATGAGATATAACAAAACAATTCACTTCTTTTTTTTTGTACAAAATACCCGCATCAACCTTCAAGGTTATTAGCGGTTTGACATGATAACTTACAAAAGTTATTTACAATTCATGTAATATCTTTACGTCAGTTAAAAATGAGATGAGTGGTTGTGTATATCGTGTAGAAATCTTGTGAATGATATCTGATTCAAATCTAAAACAAACGTTTGGAATACAAATTTAGTAGAAAAAAGTGTTTTTTGTGTAATTCAGTGTTCATATAGAAGTATTTGTTTCGAAAGAATTTTTTCTTTCGTGTAATTCAATGTCTATATGGAAGTAGCTGTTTCAGAAGGCCTTTTTTCTTCTATTTTGTGTCTGAAAGTTACTTCTTTGAATGATCTACACATCTATGTTAAGTGGTATTTCATTTTTCCAAAAAATGATTGCTTCCTTTCTTTCTTTGGAAGATTCCCACATTTTTTGTATCAAAATCGAGTAGTAGAAAGCCAAAAACTTTCTTTCCCATTAGATGATAGACTAATTACATCAACAAAATAAATTAACCTTTCTTTAATTTCCAAATATTGATATTGAATATCGATATATGGATATTGAATATGATTATCGATCATGTCGGTTTTGAGAATGGATTTGCACGTAACGATAGAAATGATAAATTCAATCAAGATGAATACAATGATAATCTGATTTTGAATGCGGAAAAAAGACTCTCTATCATTTGGAAAATTATATCATAGGGAAAAAGACTCATGTCCTGCTAAAAATAAAAAATTCCCAGCATGTGGAGTATTGAGTCATTTCTCAAAAGTTCACATAACAATGGAACATGCTCGACTACAAAAGTAGAAAAAGAAAACATGACATGCATTATACATGACGCAAAAACGAAGAACGGCAATGAGCGTGGAGATAGTGATAACTCAACTTACACAACAAATGTATGATACAAACATTCCTCAAGCAAAATCATGCTCATGACAAAAATTAATGACAGAAAAGTGGATATGCCATATGATTCAGGGGCAACACATCTCGAATGTGATGGAAAGCTGTGGAAACAGAGTGACAGCCCGTCTCTTGAACAAACTCAAAACTCAGTGTTATGTACAGATATCGAAATCAAAAATTTTGGAATAGCGAAAGTGAAAGTTGAAGCTTTCGATTGCCGACCAGTGATATATCTTTACGTAACCAAAACAGACGATATTCTTTCATTTGGTGTATTACTTTCAACATACCTTTTCCGCCAAGCTCTGCCAAACAATTCAACCACTCGATAATTGGACAGTGAATCAATCCCTCATTTCGGATATACAAGTCAACATTAATTACGATTCAGAGCTTCAAGTTATACGTGAGAAATTTGGTAATATATTCAATGGAGTAATAAGAGCAGTTTGTGGACACTAAGTTACAGAAGATGTGCTGGAACCCGTTAACAGAACTATCATAACTATTGAATGGACAACACTCATAGTTTTGACAATCAAATTGACTCAAAGCATTTGCGTTTTTGGAGATTTCCCAGTTACAATAAATACGTATGGAAAAAAATGATAACCCTCTTCCGCATTTGGAAGATAGTATCTTTCTCAGCAGAGAAAGATACTTTTCCAGACTCGATAAAAAAGATGCATATTTTCAGCTGCAAGTTCATCCTGTTTCAAGGAAATATTCATTTATTCGTTTATCAAAAATCCGAGGCTATCATCAGTTTGGACGACTCTCTTTCGGGGTAAATTTTACACAAGCTTCGTTCAAAAACTTATTGGGCCAACTTTCAGCAGATATTGACGAAACAGTATCCTATTTGGATGATATTCTGAAAACTGCATCTGATGAGGATTTACATACAGTACGATTCAGACAAGTTTTGGAAATCACTTTCTCTGAACCATTATCGAACAAAATCTTCAGAAAGATATATAGTTCCCAGGAGTTCGAACACAACAAAGCTTTGTGACATTTTTGGGTCACGAAATTGATGCAGGGGGATCACATCCTACATCAGAACGCATTGAACTTGTAAGTGATTTGCTAAGTCCTACAAATATAAGTGAACTCGGATCTTTATTCTACTTCAAAAGTTTATGTTTCCATAGTCCAAACAACTTCTCTCATAAGATACATTCAATATCAATATTGATATATCAACATATATATTCACTTTTTTATTCAAAAAAAAAAACTGTAAAATAAGAATTCTGTCAACACGATAATGAGAATTTTTTACCATACTAAATTCCCATATTCTTCCTTCATTTCAGCATAGGAGCATTACTCAGAATGAAATGGGTTATTACCATATTACCATAAGCTTTGTCGTTTTTTTTTCGATCTCTTTCCATGCCATCATTCATCTAGACATGCATTTCATTTCTTTCTACTGCGATACATTGGATAAAATATATGCATTGAATGTTTTCTGCCCATCCCCACCTACAAGTATACGTTAGAAATATGTATAATATAAACATTTCTGAGTACACATTTGTGCTTTCTAGGGCCTTTCGACCTAGTAAACTCATGGTAATTTCATACAAGTATCCTTCCCTCTTTTTTTGTCACAGCTTTTTTTGGTCCATTTGAGATATAGGGTTTACTGTTTTCCATTTCCAGCTCTATGAGCATTACTTCGTTTACGACACAGTTTTGTATACAGTGACCATAATTAGGGGTTCTCACTATGAAGTTATTAACATAATATTTTGTATTCATTTCCTTCGAGGGTGGTGTTATGAAGAGTGCGCCATACAATATAATTTAGTTTCCGATTCCAAATTTTCCAGATTCAAATTTTCTGCTTTCTCTACTAGGGTAAGTCTAGGAAATATGGACATCATTCTTTATGACTGAATGAAGAGACTTTTGGGAATAAAACAAGAGTTGTATTGAGTCACAATCTTCAATTATCTTTTTTGATCAAAACCAACAAGTATCACGGGAATGTTGAATGGTGCATATCATTAGTTTCCTTTTCCCCCTTTTTCTCATTCCATTAGCGTGTTTTTTCTATTATTTTTACAGTTAGAGGACATGTGTATCCATTACGGATAGTATAATACACATTGCAGCCAATCTTTCATTAATTCTGATTTGAAGGTTGATATTACATTCGGTGGAGCATTTGAGATCATCAAGGGCAAATGAGTCTTCGACAAATAAACGTATTTCACAATATTCAACGCAGCTATATACAGGAACACTGATCTGAATATGTGGTTTACGAATACTCTCTCCCAATACTCTCCGAATACTCTCAGCCAATCGATCTCCACAGATCTAGCGGAAATAAAAAAGTGGTGCGATGCCAATCAAATGGTGTTCAACTCTAAGAAAACTAAAGTGTTATCATTTAAATGGGACATTGACAAAATACAACTTAATAATGAGACACTCATGAAATCTGAAAATCATAGATTCTTAGGCATTGTATTGGACCATAATTTGAAGTTCGAGGAGCATATTATGGGAATGGCAAAGAAATTGTCATCTGGGTGTTATGCTATCAGAGTTATTCGAAACAACATCGGTCATCTTATGGCTAAAAAAGCCTACTTTGCCCTCCTGGAGTCTCACATCAGATATGGGGTAGCATTTTGGGGAGCCTGCTCGCAAACGTTGTTTTCAATGATCTTTAAACTACAAAAGAGAGCACTGAGATACATATGCAATGTTAACCATCAAACTTCATGTAAACCCTTATTTACCTCTCAGAAGATACTCACGCTAACATCAGTCTTCGTGTTAGAATCAACTAGTTTAGTTCATAAGCATAAACTACATTTATTAAAATCAGACACTGCACATAATACTAGGGCAAATGGCCAAAATATACCTTTGTTAATCCCCAGAACCACCCAATGCCAAAATTCAATTGTTTACAATGGTACGAAAATGTTCAACCATCTACCGAAGCAAATTAAAAATATTCATTGCAATGCGAAATTCAGAAGGGCTGTAAAAACATTTTTAATCACAAGACCGTTTTATGATTTGAGAGAGTTTTTCGAACATAAGTTTGAATAGCAGTGACAGCAGTACAAAATATGTCGTATCCATTTCTCGTACTAACTAGTGGAAGGTATAGGTGTATATATGTATATGTGTATATATTATGTTAATATTTTTTTTCATCTGATGACTCTGTACTGTTTTATTTTTATAATCAATTAATATATAATAAATTAGGGAAAACTGTTTTATATCTATTTTACTTTTTTATTGTGAAAATATTTTAATGATTGTATGCGTACATTTATAAGATCTCTCACTTTTAACGTCCGACAATCCATATTGGTTTGCATAATTTTAATTTTATTGAATAGTCATGACCACCTGCTCATTTTAAGCAGTAACGATTTATGTATTATTATATTTGGTAGCTTTATCAATAAGAATTATATTCTTTAGATAATAAAGCATGCTTTGATTTGATTTGATTTGATTTGAATGTTGAGCCTAGTTTTGTTAAAGCTGATTCCTGTAACTTACCAAGAGTGATTTTGAATTGATCGATGAATTTTACTTGAAAAATTTGCAATACCGAAACGAAGAATGAAAAATTGAAATGGTAGGTGGTATATTTAGAAGTTCCCTTTTATTGATATGACATTAATTTCAGACTTTGTCTTTTATCTAAGGTATAAAACATTTTTACCATTTTGGTGGTAGTAATGGTAAAATCCAATCCAAAAATAACCTAAAAAAATATTTTTGGCATGTAAACTAATTACACGGAATATGCAGCAAAACAGGCACCCGCCGAGACCTACCTTTTACAAAAAAATACGTTCTCTAATTAGATAATTGTAACACTTGTTTTCATATCGAGTTGACAACAATAACAACAAAAATGGCGTCTTGTCAGATTGGATCATCAAATCTGTGATTGGATATTAAAAACCAATACACTTGGCAACTCCGTTCTAGACACGATCAATTTTATTGGTCAGACACGCGACCAATTCAAATTCTAGCTTTTCGAATTGTTCTTTTTTCTGCAAATATAAAGAGATCTTGGGATCGATTAGGCTTGGTAAGTATAATATACCCTTTCAACCAGTCTATAAGCAAACCAGTATCATTTTCCATAGCATGAAACAAGCCCATTGTACTCCTTTTCCCGATTCAGATCATATTATATGAAAATTTCAAAATTTTATGTTGAGAGTGTATACACGCATAATGAACTTTTACTTTGATTACGTATATTGTATGTTATAAAAAATATATGTAAATTTTGTTTCACTTTGTAAGTGCCTCTGAAAGCATTTATTTCAGATGGTTTTTTCTGTTCGTTCTCCAAGGAAGATTTTGATGAAACTATTCACTTTTTTCCTTAAACAAATCACTCTTTATTTCAAGTGAAGAATGTTTTTATTTTTCGGTGTAACAAAAAGGATTTGTAAATATAAGTACTTCATAAACTTTTCATTTACTTAATGTTATTTCTTATTTTATATGAAATACAGACGTATCCATTTAATTTCATTTATCTCTCTAAAAATATCCAAAATCTGAAATGAATCGAAATAATTACGAATCATTGAAGGTGATGATCATGAAGAGAATCTAGAAATAATTCTTTGATTATTTATAGACTCGCAGAGCGACCAAATTATTTTTCGACAGTTAACTTCAAACCACTGTTTTGATTGATCTCATAGAAAACGTCCAAATGAAGTTGGACATCATTTTGTTTCAGAACCATTCATTTTTCAAACGAGAATTGGTAGATATATATGAAATTCCCGTATTTGCCTGTAACAGACTCATATCCATTTCATCTTTCAAGTTTCATTTCTACTATTGTTAAACTCCGAAGTTCTAAATATATACGATGGCCTTTCTCATTCTATAAAAATACTTATATACATACACTTCTGAGTCACTCCTGTTATACAATCGTACCGATTAAAAATAGACAATGCATAAAATTTTGCAAAATTGCGCTGTTGTGTAGCAGCTAGTGGTTAGAGAAAACGTAAAATGTATTTTCAGATGTCCCTGGATTGTGGAAATCGTAAAAATATATTTAAATCTCCAGCCAAAAAAAAGTCTAATCGACTTCCATTGTCGAGCTGACATTCAACTGGAACAGATGGGATTACTGCGATGAAAATATAATTTTCACGAGTCACGATTTCTTGATTATAATGGCCAAATTCACTTTGTAGTCCCTTTAAATAGCATGCTCGACCTCAGATCAAATGAACCTGAATTTATTAGACTGCATCGGATTTTTCCGCTGTTCGCATTTATTATACTTACATTCGTTTGGCGGCAAATTTGACGTCATCATTGGTGAAAAGCACTTCGTGAAAAGCATTAAGACAGAGCCAATGAACCTGAAAGTAGTCTTCAAAGAGTCCAAAATTCGTTTTGATTGGGTTTCCAACCCACTATCATAAACAAATTCAGTATTTCGCTCATCTCTCAAAATATTCAATTTAGCTAATGAATGGATGAAGCACTGGATGCATCAGATTTTTAATAGATAATACTTTTACTTTCACAATTATTTATCAATGTTGTAACATCTGATCTATTTCTGAAGTGCAACTTAACGTGATCAGTATTTTGCAAGGGTGATTCCAAAAAGTTACTAAGGAGGACATCAATAGAAATTCTATCTATCTGAGCGACAATTGAGGTCATTAGCTTCATGTTTTGGCTAAGTTATGGTAATTACTTCTTGAGCCACGTGGAGTGTATCATCTCTATTCGTGGTTCTATAATCCATGTAATATACAGAGTGGAGCACCCTAAACGACACGGTCGCTGTAAACAGTGTAAACCAAATCATTAATTTTTTTGGGATATTCTCTATTTCATTATATGTATATTAGTTAAGGCTGCAGAAGGAAATTATTTTGGAGTCTACAGGGTGGCTCAAAAAAGTGTGACATATCAAAGTTGTATTTTTTCAAAGGAACACACTGTATTTCGTTACACTTTTGAATACGTCAGGAAAAAATAATATGATTTCATATGAAGTATTATCTACCTAACTATAACCGTTCTTGAGTTATTGATTTTTTATGAGAATAATAGGTACAATTGGAAACTAAATAAAATCGAAATGTATAGAAATCATCCCTTTGAATTCTGACCGAGCATAGAAGAGGTTTTTGGCTATTGATTTCGATAAAATTCGTTACTCAATATTACACATGATGTTCAAAAATCATTGTCACTCTTTTATAATTTCGGACAAGGATAAATTTGTTATTTCAAATAGAACAACAATATAAAATTTAACTTTTTTTATTATCATTTTGGGTTTCCCAATACCTAACCTGAATAGTTTTCCGTATATTGGCTTTTTCAAATAGTAGTTCTCATTTTAATTATATCTTTGAATCAAGATAGCTTTGAAACGACATTTATTTGATTTGCTCACAGAATTGTCATTTATAGTTGTTATACTTCGGTTCATCGAAAATATTTACTGTTCACTAAAATTACATTTACATTAATATTCTGATAGTAGTTCATTGACCAGACTATACAATTTTTTTATTATTCAACTGAAACAGTAAAATAATATGTATTTAACTCAAATCAGGTGCTCGAAATAACGACCATACTGTTGAATATAAGAATCCACTCTCTCTATGAAAGACTGCTTAACATTCAATAACATTTGAGGCGTCACTCTTCGAAAAGCAGCCCTTATTCTTTCCTTCATATTTTCCAGTGTGATTGGAGGAGTATCGTAAACCTCATTCTTCAAGTATCATCATAGGAAAAAATCGAGGCAAGTCAAATCTGGTGATCTCGCTGGCCAATTTCGTGACCTCCCCTACCAATTCATTTATTGAGCACATATTCAAAAACAGTCTGACGCTGAATTTGAAATGCTCCATCCTATTGTAACCACATTCGTTGCCTGATATTTAGCGGCACATTCTCCAGGAGCTCAGACAGATCATCTCGTAAAAATTGTAAACATTGTTGACCATTCAAGTTTCCATCAGAAAAGTAGGGTCTTATAACTTTTGTAACTATAATTCCTTTCCACACGTTAACAGACCAAAGCGCGGAAAAAATGAGGATTCATATCACTATAATAATGTAAGTTGTGTCTGTTCACTAAGCCATTGTTATGAAGAAGATTTATCAGAAAATGAAATGGAATCTAAAAAATGTTCATCCTCACTAAAGTTGTCCAGAACCCATAGACAAAACTCGATTCGTCGATGGAAATTTGTATTTTTTCAGTATACTAGAAATGTTCCGTCTGCTTATCTCTGTATCTTTCTCGACCTTACGTTGACTTGTATGAGTTATTTTCATTGATATGTTTTGGTCTATTTGCCTTTTCCTAGGCTACGCTTCCAGTCCTACGAATTTCATGTAGCAATCGTTTGAAAACTTACTTATTTGGATGACTCCGGTCTGGTTATTTTTGGACATGCACCCTCTACGCCAAAAGGCAATTCCATAAATATACTCACCAATCGCTAAAATCATATCTATCCGCTCTTGAATGGGATAAGTTTTTATTTCAACGGTAATAATTCAGTGAAAGTTTTGACTAACGTAAAACACAATAACTGTCAATAAGACTTCATTTAACAAGTTGAATAAATGTTGTTTCAAAGCTACGAGTATCTTGATTCAAAATGCATTGAAATAAGAACTTCTATTCGAAATAGCCAATATCTGAAAAACTATTTAGGTTAGGTATAGGGAATCCTATAGTGAAACGAAAGATAACTGAATTTCATATTGTTCAGACCGAAAAAGTACAGGGTGTTCTATTCGAAATAACATACTCCGAAATTATAAAAAAGTGACATTGATTTTTGAACATTCTGTATAATATTGGGAAACGGGTTTTATCGAAATGAATAGCTCAAAACCTCTTTTATGCTCGTTCAGAATTCGAAGGGATGATTTCTATACATTTCGATGTTATTAAGTTTCCAATTGTAACATGCATTTTCATAAAAAAAATCAATAACTCGAGAACGGTTATAGTTAGGTACATAGTACCTTACATAAAATCATATTATTTTTTCCTGACCCATTCAAAATTCTAACAAAATACAGAATGTTCCGTTTAAAAAAACACAACATCGATATGTCACACTTTTTTGAGCCACCCTGTAGACTCAAATAATTTTCTTTTGCAGCCAATTCAATTCAATTTATTCACACACAAAAAAGAAAAGAATACAGTGGTCATCATCAACACTATTCTCAATTTTTTTGAATAACTAGCTGAATTAGACTCACGCTAGGCAATTATAGCCTATTTTGTGATGTCTAGATCAACCTGATTTCTACGAATGTATTTTTTATATAATTGTATTCAAAATGGCAAGTGCAGTGTACTTACATCATTTATAATTACAGAAAGAGGATAGGTGAGAGCAATAAGAAAAGGAAAAAAATTATATACGCATATGTTTACACACATACACACCTACACCTATACACATATATACACACACATATTTTTTAAGATTTAAACTTTGGATTCGAAAGAGACTGGATAATTTGAAACATTTCGATTGGGGTATTACCGTTTTCTCAAACTTGTTGTGGTATTATTCCGGTAGCATAAGTGAAGAAACTTATATACACAATGTATAATAATTATAAGTATTTATTTCAATATAATATTGCAAATTTATCTGGGTGTTTGTGTATAGTTTGTGAGATGTTATGTATTCTATATTTTTAGGTAAGATGTTGAATATTTTTGGACCGTAATAGAAAAAAGAATTTTGGGTGACTGTTTTATTGAAGAATTTAATTTTCAGGTCCTGGTTCATTTTTGATCGAGTTTCACTTGAATGTTTCTGTGCGAAATCTGCTCGTTTATAGAAAATTCTCATTAGGCAGTGATAAGTGTAAAGCGAATGAATATTTAACATTTTGGTTTCTTGATATAACTCTCTTGTTCAAAAGAGTTTATGTTTTTTAAAGATAATTTTTAATAGAATATTTTGGGCAGTTTGTAATGGGCTAATTGCATTTTTGAATGTTGCATCACAAGCAGGAATTCAATATTTTATTATAGATTCCACAAGGAACGTATAGAGTATTATAAGAGTTTTTTGATAGTATATCACGTAGTTCATGAAAAGTATGCTTTATTACTTTGTAACAAAGTTGATATGTTCCGTCCATTTTAGGTGCTGATCTAGTATAACTCCGAGGTATTTTATAGATGTAGTATGTTCTATTATCTGACAGTCGCAAGTATCTTGTTTGTTTGAAGGTGAATGACAATGTTTCGTGGTGAATTTCAGCAGTTCGGACTTCCATTGTCTAAAAATTTGTAAAATGATTTGAAATCCCTGA